>CATIWF010092623.1:0-57775 GCA_949630135.1 Balakata baccata | reverse complement strand
AAAATGAGATTGTTCACTCATTTTTATATTTTTTTCTCCTTTTTTATATTACTTTTCTTTTAGAATTTAAAAATTTTAGCTGATTGCATTTTCAAATTATAAATTACATTTACATTTAATAATTAATTAAATATTTAGTTATACAAATATATGAAATATGATTTTTAAAAAAAAATAAAAAAGAGAATATTAGATATATTATATTATTTTTGTACACTAGAAAAAATTTCCAACTTATTCTCTATTTTTATTATGTATGAGATATATTATATTTTATTATATATGCGACATGTTATATTTTATGAAAATACTACGCAGGCCAGTTCGACCCCGGTTCAACCTTAAACCCGTGACCCACTGGCTTTCCCGGTTCATTGACCGGGCCGGTTTTTACAACCTTGGTATGACTAAATAATGATATATAACTAAATAATGACATAATTGAAGTTTAATTATTTTTGGCATCATGAATATAAAATTAGTTGAGAATTAATTTTCTAGAATAATTGGAATTTAATTTTTGATATGATTATGAAATTAAATCCAATTTGGAAATAACATATAAATATAGAAGTAACTAAATTGGCAATATTGGGTAAAATTAATTTGATTGATTATTTGCCTAAATAACATAATTACCTTTTAGAAAGAGTTTCTAAATATACATATGATTATTTAATGTGATTAAATAATGATGATATGTGGAATTTTATATTAAGACCGAAAATCCAATTTTGGTTCAATGGTTGAAACTGATTTTTCAAATGGAATCCAAAATGTCATTTTCTTTATTCTTTTATTTAATGCATTAGAGAATACATATTATGAGTGTATGGATAACATGATGGATGATTATGGACTTGACTAATGAGATTGTTCATGCATGGATTTTATTTTGTAAATTGGTAAATATGGTCTGCGTATCCCTACCTTCCCTTATCTTTCTCTATTTGTATTTCTTTTCTCATCTTACTCTCCTCAAATATAAATAGAGGTTTCTATTTTGAATTATATAATTAGATTACAGAGGACTATGATAGAAGAAGATGCAAGGAGAAAGAAGTAAAAGGAGTTGGTGCCATTTACAAGAAGACCTAGAAAATTAGGAATTTGATTTCTATATTTTTCTAGGTTGTAATTCATGCATCTACCTAGGTTAGATCTAATCAATCCTTCCAAGGCTCGAGAGATTGATATTAGATTGTCCATAATCATGCCATCTAGTTATGGTAACTATCGAATGTATGTCTATATGATGAATGAATATATATTTTGCACGCTATAAAATGATGAGACTAAATTAATAAAATCCCTCAATAAATAATATTTAAGTCTAACGTCTTCCATTAATATGGGAAGAAGTAGAGTTCTTCTAGATGTTGGGTTATTGAGCACATTGAAGTCTACTCTATAAGAATATGTTTGAACCATTAAAATATGATTTCATGATTAATAGATTGGACTTAACTAATTTTATTGATTTGTTGAACACACTCAAGGTCAATGTAAATTGGAGATGGTGTTAGGTGAGTGTACATGAGATGTACATGTATCAAAAGTTGATAGCCCAATGATTTGTGCACACTTCAATCAGATGATGGCACAATTTGGTAGTTGCATGCTAGATGCAATTGGTATAGATCAAATACCTACCAATTTGACCTAAGAAGGCTTGTTGAGCATACTTAAGGTCATTTTTAAGTTGGAATTGGATATCGATCCGCTAGGACAACTTTCAATGGGTTCTCTCGAGTTTATAGTGAAGGCTATGGGTTCATAATAAAATAGTGAGAGCCATAATGCATTTTATTAAAGACCTAATATCATGCATTCGTATACATTATCTAACATGATCTATTTTACATCTAGGTTGCTAGAACATACATCATGTCTTAAAATGTGAATTTACATTCGATTTTGGAGTTAAACAAGTTGATTGGGTCAAACTTCTTGGACTAGCTGTAAAACTTGAGTATAGTTCTCAAGACTGAGTGGATAGCCTATGTCCTAGATGAGCCACTTCCCTCCCTACCTACTGATGATGCTAGCAATCATATGGCATAGAAGAAGCATCTAGATGATAGTGAGCTGGCAGGCTGTATCATGCTTGCCACTATGTCACCAAAGTTTCAGAAGCAGCATGAGGCTATGAATGCCAACACCATAGTCTTCCACCTTAGGGAGCTTTTTGATGAGCAAGTGAGATCCGAAAAGTTTGAGGTCTTAAAGTTGTTTTTTTGCTCAAAGATGGTTGAGGGGACATCTTCAATGCAACATACACTGAAGACGAATATGTATATTAAGAGACTGGATTCTTTTGGCTTTATGATGAACCATGAATTAAGTATAGACTTAATTCTCACCAGCTAGCTCAATAGTTATACACAATTTGTGCTTAACTATAGGATGAATAAGATTACATCCATAATACCCAAGCTTACAAATATGCTCAAGATAGTTGAGCCTTCTATCAAGAAGGAGAGTAAGGTTGTAATATTGGTGGATTCTTCTAGTTTAAAGAAAAGGAACAAGAAGAAGAAGTCCATAAAGCCTAAGGGAGGTGTGGCCAAGAAGAAGGCCAAAGAGACTGCTTCAAAAAGGACTTGCTTCCATTATGGCAAAGATGGCCATTGGAAGAGGAACTATAAGGCGTACCTAGAGTCCTTGAAGAAGAAGGCATCAGATTCCCTATCTACTTCAGGTATATTCATTATTGAAGTTAATATTATTTCTAGTAATAACATATGGGTATTGGATATCAGATATGGCTCACACATATGTATTGATATGCAAGGCCTAAGGAACATTAGACAACTCAAGAAGGGAGCATTAGACTTGTGCTTGGGCAATAGAGAAAGAGTTACTGCATTAGCTATAGGAACTTATGTATTAACACTTCCTAGTAGGCTTGTAATATAATTAGACAATTGCTTTTATTTTCCTGCTTTAACTAAGAATATTGTTTTTGTTTCTACTTTGAGTAGAAATGGATTTACTTTAATTATTAGTGGTAATGGTTGCTCTATAATGTTAAACAATCTTTATGGAATTGGAACACTTTGCAATGGAATTTATTATCTTGATATGTCTAGTTTTATATTCAATAATAATAATAATAATAATAATAATAATAATAATAATAATAGGATTAAAATGGATAAACCAAAACCATCTTACTTATGACATTATCGCATTAGCCATATAAGTGAGAGACGCATGACTAGACTACATAAGAATGGTAGCTTAGGGTCATTTGATTATGAATTATATGACACATGTGAACCTTGTTTATTAGGCAAAATGAAAAAAATCACCTTTTAATGGAAAGGGTGAACATGCCACAAGACTAGTGGATCTAATACATCCAGATGCATGTGGCTCAATGTCTGTGTACGCCCAAGGTGGTTGTCCCTACTTCATTACCTTTTTTTAATGATTACTCACTATTTGGGTATGTGTATCTTATAAGATACAAGTCCAATGCATTTTGAAAAGTTTAAAGAATTCAAACTTGAAGTAGAGAAATAACTTAGCAAGAGTATTAAATTACTTAAATCTGATCGTGGTGGTGAATACTTAAGCCAAGTGTTTTAGGTTTATCTTAGGGATAATAGAATTTTATCTCAGTGGACTCCACCCTTCACACCACAACACAATGGTGTAACTGAAAGGAGAAACCAAACCTTGTTAGACATGGTGAGGTCTATGATGAGATTTGCAGAACTCCTTAACTCCTTTTGGGGATATGCACTAGAGACCGATGTTACATTTTAAATAAGGTCTCTTCCAAGTCAGTTGATCTTACACCATATGAGATGTAGAATAAGAAGAAGCATATTCTTTCTCATTTAAAAGTATGGGGTTGTCTAGCCTAGCTTATATGAAGTGGACAATGTCAGATAAGCTTGAAGCTAAGTTTGATCGATGTCTGTTTATAGGATAGATAAGCTTGAAGCTAAGTTTGACCGATGTCTATTTGTAGGATATCCTAAAAAAACAATTGGATATCAATTCTACAATCCTTTGGAACAAAAGGTGTTTGTTTCAAACCATACTACCTTTTTGGAGAAAGAGTTTCTTCTTAAAAGAGATAGTGGGACCAAGATTGAACTTAAAAAGTTCAAGATGCTCTAGCAGACATAGATCAACTACCTGAACTTGAGTATGTTATTCTTGGAGATGAAATAAGAGCTACACCTTCTGATACACAAGATCTTTATAACGCCCGCTAATAGGAGGTTAGAAGCTACTGTGCTACATGAAGGGTAAATTGGTAAGTAAGAATATAAAATACATTATATACGAATTAGTTTTGATAATATATGGGGGTATATATATGATATATATGAGATATATGTAAGGTATATGTGTGGTATATTGGCCGATTTTGGCTTTAGTTTTGAGAAATGGATGAAATAAGTCAATAATAATGAAAAATAAAGGTGTCACGGCCGTGACAAGGGAATGTCACGACTGTGATAATTGACATTCATGGATAAACATAACTTTTTAAGTTGGTTGCTATAATAACTCTTTATGACTGTGAAAGGTCTGTATATAAGCTTTTTCCACGTTCTTATCACCATTTTTCAACAATTTTTTCATCTTCAAACCCTAAGAACAGATCACAGACACCCGAGAACATCAAAAGAGTGATTTTTCATGGTTTTTGAGTTAATTAAACACCAAACCAAGAGGGAAAACAAGATTTGAAGGAATTATCCATTTTGGTGAAAATTTGGAGGAGAGAGAAAATTGGTGTAAGAGGAACCACGAGATCAAATGTGTTGTATGTCATCAAGAGATAAGAAAACATAAGAACTTTATCTCTTTACTATGATTATGAAGTTATATGAGATTATATTGTTTAGTTGAAAACCCATGTAGAAGAGGTTATGGAAGATGAAGAGTGTTGGAGTTTTATATATATTTATGTTCTTTGAAGTTATTAGAAGTGAGATACCATGATATTGAGTTGAGAAATATGCTTAATAAGCTTAGTTTGGGAATTATGGAATTAGATTTATGACTATACATAATTGTAATAGTTTGAGAATTGAGATATAGCTTGAGTTAATGAGAAATAATTGTGATTATGTTTAGGTGATACCTTTGAAAGGTGAAATTTACCACCAAGGAGGCTAGGCAAGCTTAAAGCTTAGATTTTGAGTTGGCTCTATAGGAGGTAAGTACACATATGCGTCTTTAATATGTTGAATGACATAAAAATGTAATAATTGATATGTTAATTAAAAATAATTAGAAATTAAGATAGAAATGGAAAGAGGAAATAAATTAGTAATGGTATGGGTATAGTAGACCGAAATTATGATTAAATGATAATGAGCTAGGTTGCTTAATGACTTAATGGCTTGATAAGCAACGATAATGAATAATGAATGATATGAATTAGGATTAATGATAGAAGAAGTAAGCTAAGCATGATTAAGATGAATATGATTACAGGAGGATTTCATAAGTAATGGCTTATGGAACTTAGATGATATGTTACATTAATATTAAATATTGATAAATAGGTAAATGAACAAGTTCAATAAAGGTACTTAAGATGCCCAAAAGGAATGGCATAATAGAGGTAAGTTCCTCAATCGACAAGTTGTGAATTGTTATATTGGCATGTGGTGATTTATTGGATTGTATGCTAATAAAAATGAGATGTGATAACGTGAATTGACAATAACAAAGGTTATGATAAATTATTGAGCATGTTTACTTAATAAGTAATATGATATTATAAAATATAAAAGTGTAAAATGGTATGAGTAAATGTTAAAGAAGTTAATTAAAAGTGTTTGAATATGTATAAAAGTGATTAGGAGCATGAAAATGGTAAATGTGTTAAAGCGAGTACAATGTATATGTAAAGCTTAAGTTGTAAGCTTGGTTGTGACCCATTTTGGGGAATGTTTTGAGTTATGATAACTTATTTACATTGGTGTCAAATGACCATGGATGATGTCTATACATGTTTAGGAAGAGATTAGAAGTACAATTTTGATAAAATTTGACCACAGGCACAAGTTAGGACCTTTCACAATAGGCGTCACAACCATGCTAAAACTGTCATGGCCATGAAGGCTAATCCAGTAGCCTTCACGCTCCAAGTGTCACGGCTAGCTATATTTGTCATGGCCATAACAATACTATTCATAGCAATAGTGACCTATGTTTAAATAATATTTTAGTGGATCCGTTACATGCTGATTGTGCTCAAATGTTAAAGTATGATGTAAAAACATATAGGAACATGTTGATAAGCATAAATGTGATATGAGAATATGCATAAATTATGTTGAACATGATGGAAACATAAGAGAATATGATTAAAATAGAATGATGCTTTAACATAAATGCTCATTTCTCTACCTGAGGACTAGAGTTAGGACATATGGTGCACCATTAAGGGGATTTACGGTACCGAACTAGTTATATGTTTCAGGGATAAGGTGGCTTAAGCTTATAGAGCGCCCTTGATCCCAGTTATATACATATGATATATCATAATCAGACAAGGTAGATTAAACTTATAGAGTGCCTTTAGTCTCATTTACATAGATATATCATAATCTGTCAATGAGGCTTAGGCTCGTGGAGCGCTCTTCACAGGAAATTAGAGAGAATATAGTGGTATAAACTTGTGGAGCACCCCTTTTCTATACCCCGTATCCAGACGGTTGGGGAATGAGATCTAAGCTAGTGATTAGAAAATGTGATATGAAAAAGTAATTATATGTTAAAAGGATTAAGGCAATGATTACAAAATGAAATCAAACGTATGGTGATATGATTATAAATATTGCAAGAAATTGTATGTTACTTCTCGAATTGATATATGCTCGAGCCTCCGAAAAGTCAATGCGTTAGTTAATAAATGAGAATATTAAAGTAAAAGAAAAGAGATAGGATCTACGGATCACATTAATATGCATAAAAGAGACACTGAATGAATGTGTAACTATGTATGAGTATTGAACTATTGCTTTGACACCATCGTGATTACATGCCATAAACTATATGTTATATGTTATATTAATTTGCGTATGTATACTATTAACCCATGTGTAGCTTAGCATATTATGCATGCACGCATGTTATGGAGCCAATATATAGCTAGAGTAGCAATTGACAATGGAGATGCCTAAGCCCATATAGACCAGATCTAGGTCGACACATCTATAGCATACATTTATTTATTACATTCATTAAAAGGATGTCATTGTTATATTTATTAACATATAATTATGTAATATGACATAAAGTAAAAGAGAAAAAAAAATAGTTTGACTTGATACATGAGATAAAGGCCTTATAGGCCTAACTTAGAATATGAAATATGATAGAAATAAGTTATAGCCACCCAATCCGTAGCACTTTCTATGTATTTTGGGTTATACTCGTTATATGTGGAGAGTGTTGCAATCTTTATAGTTATAGTAGGATATGTTCTGCTCCTAAGAGATATGGATTTCTCATAAGTGATTAGAATGATATCTTGCTTATAAAGGATGATGAGCCTACTACCTATAAAGATGTTCTGAAGAGTTCATAATATGATAAATGGTTAAAGGCCATGCAATTAGAAATGGATTCCATGTATTAAAACCAGGTATGGACCTTGGTTGACCCATCCGAAGGTATAAAGCCCATAGGCTGCAAATGGATTTTTAAGAAGAAGACTAATATGGAGGGTAATATGGTTACCCATAAAGCTAGGCTAATAGTTAAGGGTTTTCGTCAAAGACAAGAAATTGACTATGACGAGACTTTTAGTCTAGTAGCTATGCTTAAATCCATTAGAATACTCCTAGTCATTGCCGCTCATTATGATTATGAGATGTGACAAATGAATGTAAAGATGACTTTCCTTAATGGAAACCTCACCAAAGATGTGTACATGAGACAACCAGAAGGCTTTACATCTAAAGATTGTGAAAAGGTATGCAAGCTTCAAAGATCTATTTATGGATTGAAGTGAGCTTGCAGGAGTTGGAACATCCAATTTGATGAGACAATAAAAAAATTGGTATTTCATAAAATCCGGATGAACCTTGCGTTTATAAAAAAGTTAATGGAAGTGCAGTCATTTTCCATATATTATATATGTATGACATGTTAATTATGGGAAACAATGTCTCGATACTTCATTCTATTAAAGTTTGGCTTTCCAAAAATATCTCCATGAAAGACCTTGGAGAAACAACCTATATTTTAGGGATAAAAATCTATATAGATAGATCTAAAAGGTTGCTTGGTCTTTCACAGTCTATATACATAGACAAGATGCTAAAGAGGTTTAGCATGGATTAGTCCGATAAAGGATTTTTTCCCATGACACATGGGATGACCTTTTCAAAATCTAAGGGTCCAAAGATATAAGATAAGATGAGTCATATGAGTTTGATCTCATAAGCTTCAACTATATGATCAATCATGTACGTTATGATATGTACTAGACCCGATGTATCATATGCTCTGAGTGTCACGAGTAGATACTAGTCGGACCGTGGTAAAAGTCATTAGGTGGCTGTTAAGAATATCCTTAAGTACTTGAAAAGGACTAAAGATGTATTTTTTGTTTATAGAGATGGAAACCTTAAGGTAAGTGGGTATATATATGCCAGCTTTTAAACTAATAGGGATGACTCAAAATCCTAATCAAGTTACATATTCATACTCAATAGTGAAGCAATCAATTGGAAGAGTTCCAAATAGGAGATGACTACTGATTCTACAACTGAAGTAGAGTACATTGCAGTTTCTGAGGTAACCAAGGAAATAGTTTAGATAAGGAAGTTCATTACAGAGCTAAGAGTAGTGTCCAGCATTATTGATCCGGTACAGCTGTATTGTGACAATAATAGAGCCATTGCACAAGCAAAGAAGCCACGGTCTCATCAAAGATCCAAACATGTACTTAAATGCTATCATGTGATTAGAGAGATCATAGGTAGAGATGACGTGAAAGTAGAAAGAGTGCCCACTGATCAGAATATTACTGATCCACTCATAAAACCACTTCCCTAAAAAAAGTATGATTCTCATATACTTTCTTATAGTATTAGATATAAAGGCGATTGGTTTTAGTGCAAGTGGGAGTATGTTAGTGAGGTGCTTTAAAGGTAATCACCTTTAGCACTTATTATACAAACTCATTTTATTTGAATAAAAAGGCATTTTCATTTAATTGATGTTCATTTGCATTATGAATTGATTGGATCTTAAATCCATTAATGAAGTCTGTAATATAAAAATAGCATGAAGGAAATTATAATGAGATCAAGACATTGAGATTCTTATCATGTGTAACTATGGTTATATCTAAACTATCCGTAGTCCTAGGATCAATGAGACTAGACATTGTTAATCCGGATAGACTAGCACATGTTATATTCTTTGTTTGGATCAAGCAGTATATTTTATAATCTATAGACATGAGATGTCTAGAATTAACATATGGATGCTTGCTAAAGTAATCAAGTTCATTAGATGACCTACTATGAGACCATCATATAGATCTTCTATTCTATATCAGTGATAATCTCATCATAGCAATGGTGCAAGTATCCTTAGACTTGAGGTGCTTAAAGTTATCTTGGATATTGATCCTGTACTTTGACTTCATTCTTTGTTGCCTTAGGAGAGGTCATTCATAGGGTGGTGATTGGGTATAGCTGAAAGTATTCGAAGGTAGTTGAGTAGCCAACAAAGGATTCACCACTCCTAAACTCCTAATACACATGGTCTCTTGTTGAGATCATTACTCAGGAATCTTTGGCTATAGTGGAAATATCATGAAGATAGTTTTCATCTATAAAAGTAATGAGTTTCAAAGACAAGATGTAATATCACTTGGACTAGATGTGATGTAGTTAGTCAAGTGGGAGCTGACACTGAGTCCATACTCTGAACTGAGTGGGGTATAGGAAGGTGAATGGATGAATTACATGAATATTTATCTATGGTATGGAAAGGTTCGTAACCAGACCACTGACTTTTCGATCAATTAGGGGTAATGATATGTTACTAGATGCTGCTCATGACTTACTCAAGATCAAGTGTTGATCTAAGTGGCCAATATAACCAGAAACCTAATGGGTCACATGCATTGAAGGTGCTTAGAGGAATTAAAATGGGCTTTTGGATTGGATCCAAAACCGAGGAGAGTAAAACCAAGTCCAAGCAAAATCATGAGTGGGAAAGGCATAATTGAGAGCGCGAATTGTTTCGCAATCGCGATGAACCTTTCGCTGTCACTCTTTGTCTCTAGTGATGTTCCAGATTATAAACTCGCAAGTGCACGAGCCAATCATAGAATGACAAGTCACCCCCGAGGTCGATCAAGGAATTGTTAGCTTAAACTCTTAATCACTATTAATTGCCAATTGACACAAATGGATGTTCCTATACATTCTAATCTCGATTTTTGCAAGTTTAAAGTTTAACTAAATAAATGAAAGCAACTAAACGAATAAAAGCAAATAAAATTGAATTAATAACCAATGAGACTTACTTAGGTATTTAGCAAGCATATTTAGTTTGTAATCTCTTTCCCAACTCCATTAAACACGATAAAATCGAATTTCAGTGGCTCTCACCTTAATTTATTAATTACCCAAGCTAATGGCACAATTAATGTCCAATTCAATTTTTAGGTTAAGTTAAAGGCTGTCATCTAATAAAAAAACCTTAAAATATTCACTCTCAATTAAGTAATTGGTGGCCAATCATACATTCAATTCAAGAATTAAAGAAGCACAATTGATATTGGAAGAAATTAAATTTCCTTAATTAAGGAAAAGTTCATACATCCTAAACAGTAGCTAAGTACATAACTAAAAGTTTTGCCAAGCATGACCATTACAATAATCAAATTAATGGCAAATCCTAAGTTAAACATATTTTCAATAGAAGAATAAAAATCAAAGGAAGCTAAAACTCACAGGAATTGTAGGCCTAAATCCCCTTGAGTAGGTCTTCACTAGTCAAGGCTCCAATCCTTGCAAGCTCCAATGGTGAAAAAGTTTCCACGAGTGAGCAAAATCCACTAAAAATGAGAAAAGAGGTGGCTTCCAAGTTCTCTTCAACCACCAAAGTCTCAAAAGTTTGCTGAAAAGATTGTAGGAAGAAGATGATGATGAAGAAGCAAACCCTAGGTTTAAAGAAAATATTATATACTTTTAAATAATCCTAATTGAAAACTAACTCTTCAATATAATTATTTTCTCTTTAAAACCCCTCCAAAAATAGGCCTTTAACCAATAAAAAATATCCCCAAAGATTTGGACCCCACTTGGTTAAAATAAGTCTTCAATAGCACATGAAATTTTGCAGGACCAAACCTTGCCCCGTGTGGACTAGAATCACCGCGTATGCACTAGACAGCACCACCAAATTGGCTTGAAAATCATTGCGTGCAAGCTCTGATTCGCTGCTTACAAGCGCTACTGGAACTTCATCATCGCGTGCAAGCGCTAATTCCATTGCGCAAGCAATAGATGCTAGTTTATTGAATGGTCCAAAAGTCACAGCTTCAACAATAAAAATTACCACTCAAGCAGCAAATAGTTACTCTTCTCTCTAAAGCTGGTAATTCGCGTCGTGTCTTATTTCGTGTTGTGTTCTATTTTGTGTCGTATCTTATTTCATATTGCTTTAATTTTATCGTGTCTTGTATACACATTATATGATACAGTCAACTAAACATGTCTACACGTGTATACATATACAATATGAAACACAATTATACACGAATATTAATATAATTATAAAAATAATAGCTATACAATATTTATTTATATATAAAATATAATATACAATTAATTTTAATATAATATATTATAAATTTATTATATATAAATATTTAAAATATTATAATGTATATTTAAATACTTTATATAATTTGACTTTAAAATAATTAAATCTTTTATATATTTTTAACCGCTTCTAATCGTATTTTAACAAGTTAAGCAGGTAAAATCCGTTTATGACATGATTTTTTCCGTGTCTTAATTGTGTTGACATGGTTATGATCCATATCCATTAAGTTCAAACTCATATCTGTATAAGTTCATATCGTTTCATATCATTTAATCGTGTCGTGTAACAAATTGTTAGCTCTACTTGTCTCCATTTCTCTATCAAAATACCAAATTCAAGTATGATTCATTCAAACTCCATCTTATCACCTACAAATATCAAAATACATACTAACTATCCACATATAACAGTAAATCAATACTAAAAATATATAATTCAAACACATTAACACACAAAACTAAACACGTCATTGTCCCACTCCTGAGCTATAAAAGGTATTGGACTAAAGTCCCAATCGAAAAAAATAGGTTCACGATCAGGAACTCCGTGATTATAATAAAATCTCGAGAGCGAAAAGGGTTTCATGATCGTTATTTGTGTCTGATAAGAAACCTAATCTAATTAGAAATCTTAAATCGTGGTACCCGAACCCTATTCTCCTAAGATAGTATAAATACCCTCTTTAGAGGCAAAAAAGGATGTTGCAACCTTAGAAAACCAAAGGGTTTTGTTCTTTTCTTATTCTTAAATTGTGGTATCCGAATCTTATTCTCCTAAGACAGTATAAATACCCTTTTTAGAGACAGAAAAGGTTGCTACAACCTAAGAAAACAAAAGGGTTTTATTCTTTTTTTCTCTCAAAGATCATTATCTCTTACTAGCATAAGAGAGTGTGATTAACCCATCCATTAGTGGTTTGCGACAACCTAGTAAGGTGAACGAAGAACAAGCTCTAAAGCATTAAAGGTAATAATCTTTAACCTTTTATTAAGGATAATCAATTATATGAACATAGGACGATTCACGGTTTGAGATTAAATTTTAATTTTCCGCTGCCTCTTGATATATATGATATGTTTATAAATCCCAACAAGCTCTTCAAACGGATAAGCAAAGGCATATAGTCTGAAGTATGCTTAGGGAGATGAGATACAATCAGGCCATCAAAACGAACTCTCCATAAATCATTACACAAAGCATGAGCTAATCTTGTATAAACCATCATGTCATAAGATCCTCTACTCCAGGTGAAATTAGAGCCATAGAAACCAAGATCAATAAGTTGATTATCAAACACCCATTAAGAAAAAAATGACTCCTATGCTCATTAAAGGAGTATAAAGAATTCACCTCATTAGAAGAAAGAACAGAATTAAAATCCCTAGCTAATAGTCAAGGGCCCTTAACATTTAAGTTGTTGATATACAAAGTGGTCCATAAAATCCATTAAAGGGCCAGGATTCAGACTACCATACATAATCGATAAAAACCAAGGCTCAGAATTCGCCATATTGACTTGATGATGAACAAACTGAGGATGAGTATAAAGAATCTCCTGTTAGAGATGTGTAATAAAGGCAATCATCTTTAACACCATATGAATAAAGACATTTTCATTTATTAATATTCATTTATAATATGAATTGATTGGATCTTAAATTAATTAATGAATTCCATAATATAAACATAGCAAAAAGAAAATCATGATGGGATCATGATAGTGAGATTCCTATCATGTGTAATTATGTTTATATCTAAATCATCCCTAGCTATAGGATCAAGGAGATGGGACATCGTTGATCTGGACAGGCTAGCATATGCTTTACTCCTTGATTAGATCAAGTAGTAGTTCTCATATACTATAAGCATGAGATGTTTAAAGTTAACATATGGATGCTTGCTAGAGTAGTCAAGTACATCAGAGACCCGCTATGAAATTATCATATGTGTATTCTAAACATATGTCAATGATAATTTTATCATAGCAATGGTATAAATATCCTTGGACTTGAGGTGCTTAAGGTAATATTGGATACTGATCCTATACTTTGACTCGATTTCTTATTGCCTCTAGGAGAGGTAGCTCATAGGGCGGTGATTGGATATAGTTTAAGGTATTCAAAGATAGTTGAGTAGCCAATAGAGGATTCACCGCTCCTATTAGAAGGAGAGTATATCTATGGCCATTTATCGGGATTATTACTCGGGAAACTTTAGCTAAAGTATGATTGTCTTAAAGAAGGTCTTCGGAGACATATTTTTATGTGTAATGACTCTCGGTGACAAGTACCGACATCACTTGGACTAGATGTGATGTAGTTAGTCTAGTAGGAGCTGACATTTAGACTATGCTCTGAATCAAATGGGGTATAGTGAAGGTGAAAGGACGAATTACATAGATATTGACTATGAAAATGTTCGTAGTCAAACCACCGACTTTCTGGTCAATTAGGGCTCATGATGTGTTGCTAGATATCGCTAATGACCTGTTTAAGATCAAGTATTGATCTGAGTGACCAATATAACTAGGAACCTAATGGTTCATACGTATTAAAGGTATGCAGAGGAAGTAAAATGGGCTATTGGATTGGATATAAACAAAGAGAGAAAAGTCTGGTTCCGGACGGGACATACATGTCTCAATCGGAATTTTCTACTGGACCATAATTGTACTTGTTCTCGATCGGGAGATAGGATGTCACAACTAGGAATCGCCCGATTTGGGCATTTTCTGATCGGGAAAGGTGTGTCTCGATCGAGACCGACATCAGAATAGAAAATCTAATCTTATTAGAATTCTTTGAGTGAGGGTTCCGAACCCTGATTCCTCAAGAACTATAAATAGTCTCTTTTCTGACATTTAGAAAAAGCTACTTATAAAGAACAAAAGTGTTTTTGTTCTTCCCTTTCCTCCCTTACATCTTCTCTTGCTAGCACAAGAGATTGTGCAATACCCATGGTCAAAATGTTTTCCTTTTTGTATCCTTCGCGTGGACTATCATGAGAGGTGATCCTAGGAAAGATTACTGTGGTTTATGATAGCTCGTTAAGGTGAAACGAAGGACGGAAGCTCTGAGAAAAGGTAATTTTCTTCAAACCTTCTATGGTTGGATAATTAGTTAAGACTATATAGGTTGTTCCATTAATTTGGGATTACAAACTTTTAAATTCTGCTGCGTTTGTGTATGTGATATGCATGATGTAATCCCAACATCTCCACCCCAAACTCTAACTTCCAGAAAACCCATATTCCTTCGCTAAAACCAATAGCCTCAACCCGAACCTAAAAATCAAAACCCAGAGAATGGCATATTTTATTAGCATGATCCCCACTAATCTTAGTCTCCACAAGGCCTAAGATACTATGCTTATGAAGCTTTAACATGTAACACATAGTGTAGTTAAGCTCCCTCGAGGCCGCACCTTAGCAACTCCAAACCAATAAATCCATAGAAAAAAAAAGGGAATAAAAGGAAGAGAAAAGAAAAACTTTGAGCAAACTTCATCAATCAAGCTGCTTACAATCTGTCCCCAACTCCTCATCTCTAGAGAAATCCTCCATAGAAGAATCGTTAGCCTGGTGCTCCAAATATGTTCCATCAACAACCAACGACACCATATTGACTAGAGGAGGGTCCTAGTGGTGCTCCATAGAGCTTGAGCCAGGCTTAGCATAAGATAAGGACAAAATCCCCTTATGACTACACAATTGCTTAAAAATAATAACATACCCTTTACCACCCTGTACAACCAAATGACAAGACTCAACAACTACTTATTAGACCTAACACTCTTACCCTTATGAATTGTAGAAGTCCCTATATTATCCTCTTACCGAGTTGGGCTAATATTCTCTTTTCCTTAGGCTTTTTAGAAACAAGGCCCATGGATTGGGTCTACATTTTAGAGCCCCGTCCCTTACCACGAACTCCATGCCCCCTTCTACCTCTACCATATATAAAGGCCTCAGAGATGCCTAAAACTCCAGACCTAAGCTTTACCCTAGTAAGAACGTGTGACTCAAATGGGTCCACATTAGAATCTAAGCCCAAGTCCTCTCCCAATTCCTCCTCTTAATCAGCCAAATCTTCCAAAACAGAAATATGAGATTTTCCTCCACTAGAAGAAGCCTTTCTAGATGCAGCTGATGTGGGATCCTTAACAGTCTCCTGCAAAATCGGTTGCATACCACAATTCTTGCCCAATTTAAGTGTACGTGAAGGCACCAACATCTAGGCCCCAAAATCTTCTAGAATCTTCAGTCTAATAATAGTGATCTTAGCCTCATGCCTACTGTGCTTCTCACAATCTACACTGGCAATAAAGGAAGCCTTGAAAGCTTTATCACCTTCACCATCACCTTTCTCCATATGTGGGCATTGCTTGCTTCCATGACCATACTTTTTACACCTAAAACAAATCAAATAGATGCCCTCATACTCAATCCTCCTAATCCTTTTTCGAAGACATAATTTGAAAAGCAGAGGTTGAGATAAATCAATCTTAATACACATACGAGCAAATTTCCCTTTAAAAACCAAACTAGTAGCCTCATTAATACTAATAGGCCTACCAATGTGAGTACCCAACTTCATTAAGAAAACCTTATCAAAATACTCAATAGGAAGACAATTTATTCTTACCCACACTACAATTTGTTCCATAACATTTTGCTTTAGATCAAAATTAGGAAACCATGTACAAACTGTAAGGTAATGATCTAGAACCATCCGTGGATCACTATACAGAGCAAATTCAAAGTCACCAATGGATGAAAATTTTGCTAGAAAATAATCATTATCAATCGCCACTAACTCCATCTGAGACTTTGGTTTCCACAGGTCCTTAATCCTCCGCAACAAATAATTGTAGCCTACAAAGTGACCCAAAACCTTGATGATCAACGTTTAGCTCTAAGGTCTCCTGAGACGAATCTTATTCTCTGTGGACAAACAAATGGAGGGGCAATACTTAGTCCCATCCTCCCCTTCTAGCTCAACCTCATCATCCGAGACATCTTCTTTCCATTCACAGCCAAAACTCTGGCCCATTAGAAAATCTTTAAAAGAATTCTTAAAGACCTCAGCCTTAACAGCCATGGATGCTTCCTCCTCAATAACTACTACTTTAACAACATTATCTTCAGTCTCCATAGCAATTTCACCACTCATCGAATCTGTGCGTCCATCCTAGTACAACGCCTTAATCTTCTTGGTGCTCTAATGCAACTGATCGGATTCCTCAAAAGAGCGAAAGCTCTTGTTTGGATAATCAAGGGAGCTCATACAGATAACTTTTTTTACCTACTTGGTTACTCTTCTTTTTTTCTTTTTTTTTTTTTCTATTTAGAGTTTTTGTATTTATTATTATTGATTTCTTTACTTTTTGTATTCAACTTTAATACACATTATTCTATATACCTTTATTAGGAATAAAAGACTTTTAATTATTTCCTCCGATATATGTTAAATCACTTTAGAAAAAATTTAAGATCAATATGATCGTTTTTATTTAATCAATAAATTTTTTTTTTCAATTTGTTTTTATACTCATTGATTTAAAATTATTAATGTTATATTGAATTTTAAAGTCATTTATTGTTTTAGACTAAACAACTATACACCTTCTTATTCTTTATATTCTCAATAATTTTCAGTCTTTCAAACTTGGAATAATTTAGTTTTAAAAACTCAATTTTTTCTTATTTATGACTAATTAATAACTTGTTAATTCTTTAATTTCATAAAATAAACTACAATATATTGATGTTGCATTGACATAATAATAGTATGAATATTCACCCAATTAGACTATATATTAGCACCTAATAAAACTATTTAAACCCTGAGTAAAATAATTAAGAGGTCAGTTATAAAAAAAAAGAATATATAGAATTATGTCTTCCAAGAATAAATATAAAGGTGAAACCAATCATCGGAAATAACAAGGTTGTAAAAATTGGCCCAATATGTAAACCGGAAAACTCAGTGGGTTATGGGTTTAAGGTCGAAGTGGGGTCGAATTAGAGTCGAACCGATCTACGAAGTATTTTCATAAAATATAACAAGTCTCATATATAATAAAACATAATATGTCTCATATATAATAAAAATAGAGAATACGTTGCTGGAGATCTTTTCTAGTGTACAAGAATAATTAATATACATGTCTAATATTCTCTTTTTTATTTAAAAAAAAAACATATTTCATATATTTGTATAACTAAATATTTAATTAATTATTAAATGTAAAGGTAATTTATAACTTGAAAATACAATCAGCCAAAATTTTCAAATTGTAAAAGAAAAGTAATATAAAAAAGAAGTAAGAAAAAAATGTAAAAATGAGTTAACAATCCCACATGGGAAAAAGTAAAAATGAAAATAATATATCATTTTATAAATAAGAGTTGATTAGTTTATAGTTAACCAATATAGTTTTGGAGTTAATTTTTTGGTTGAATCGGCTAGATTGAACCAAATTTAATAATTAAAATTTTTTACAAAAAATAAAAAAAAACTGGAAAACTGATCAAAACCGGCCAATTTCCAGTTTTTCTGGTTGAACCGGCCGAGTCGTTAGTTTTTCTATCAGGTTGTTTCTCTCTGAGTTAAGGGCCGATTCCTAATTTTTTCTGTTGAACTGACTGGACCGGTCTGATTTTTACAATTATTGTAAATATAGAAGACTCTATTTTTAAGAAATTATATTTTAATAAGTTACAAAATAGAAAATTAAATGAAATCGGTTAATATTAATAATGTCAAAACATAATAATGAGGCGTGTATTGAGATGCAGCAAAATTTATTACACGAGGGATACAAATATATCAATACTGTGTCGGTGGCTGTGTTTTAGCACACAATTTTATAAGTAAAAAATGGAATTAATTATAAGGATTCTGATATTTGCCAGCATTCACATTAGATTCCCACTTTGGTCCCTTTCAATCTAGATTTATCATTTAACATCCTTTTGTCTCATCCGCCGGTGAATATGTATGTCACACAAATAGCATAAACACTACAGGTGTAATCAAGTTGAAACGATAGTGCTATTAGGCTTCACCTTAATTTGATTAAAAAATTTGAAGTTTCAACACTATTTGAATTCAATTGAGCTAATTGTTCGAAATTCGATTTGAAAAATATTTAAACTACTCGAACTCGAATCAATTAATTAAAAATTTAATAGATAGTGTATTATATTTGACTCGAATCGAAATCTACTCAAGTTAACTCTACTCGATTAAATTTGAATATATATAAATAATTAAAAAAAATAAACTACTCTATTAAGTTTGCGAGCCTTGAAAAGTGAGTATTGTGAAACTCAAGCTTATTAAGAGGTCAATTAAAAAAAAAAGAGAATATATAGAATTATGTATTCCAAGAATAAATATAAAGGTGAAACCAATCATCCTAAATACCAAGGTTGTAAAAATCAGTCCGGTTAATAAACCGGAAAATTCAACGGACCATGGATTTAAAGTCGAATCGGAATCTAACCGGTCTACGTAGTATTTTTATAAAATATAACAAGTCTCATATATAATAAAACATAATATGTCTCATACATAATAAAAATAGAAAATAAGTTGTTGGAGATCTTTTTTAGCGTACAAGAATAATATAACATGTCTAATATTCTCTTTTTAAAAAAAAAATAATATTTCATATATTTGTATAACTAAATATTTAATTAATTATTAAATGTAAAAGTAATTTATAACTTAAAAATACAATCAGCCAAAATTTTCAAATTGTAAAAGAAAAGTAATATAAAAAAGAAATAAGAAAAAAAGTGAAAAAATGAGTGAATAATTCCATATAAAAAAAGTAAAAATGAAGATAACATATCATTTTATAAATAAGGGTTGATTAGTTTATAGTTAACTTGGGGTCAATTTTTTTGTTGAACCGGTTGAATTTGCTAAATTGAATAAAATTTAATAATTAAAATTTTTTCGCAAAAAAATAAAAAAAATCCGGAAAACTGGTCAAAACTAGCCAGTTCCCCGTTTTTCCACCAGTTGTTTCTCTCTGATTTTGGGGTAAAAACTGTCTGGACTAAAGGCTGATTCCTAATTTTTTCTGTTAAACTGACTAAACTGATCCGATTTTTACAATCATTGTAAATATGGAAGACTCTATTTTTAAGAAATTATATTTTAAAAAGTTACAAAATAGAAAATTAAATGAAATCGGTTAATATTAATAATGTCAAAACATAATAATGAGGCGTGTATTGAGATGCAGCAAAATTTATTACACGAGGGATACAAAAATATCAATACTGTGTCGGTGGCTGTGTTTTAGCACACAATTTTATAAGTAAAAAATGGAATTAATTATAAGGATTCTGATATTTGCCAGCATTTACATTAGATTCCCACTTTGGTCCCTTTCAATCTAGATTTATCATTTAACATCCTTTTGTCTCATCCGCCGGTGAATATGTATGTCCCACAAATAGTATAAACACTACGGGTGTAATCCAGTTGAAACGATAGTGCTATTAGGCTTCACCTTGATTTGATTTAAAAATTTGAAGTTTCAACACTATTTGAATTCAATTGAGCTCAATTTAATTGTTCGAAATTTTATTTGAAAAATATTTAAACTAATTGAACTTAATTTGGCGAAACTTAAATCAATTAATTAAAAATTTAATAGATAGTATATTATGTTTGACTCGAATCGAAATCTACTAAAGTTAACTCTACTCGATTAAGTTTGAATATATTTAAATATTAAGAATATAAAGTAATTTAATAAATAATAAAAAAATAAATTACTCTATTAAGTTTGCGAGTCTTGAAAAGTGAGTATTGTAAAACTCAAACTTGACTTAAGAAACTTCTCAAGCTACTTAAACATGAGCTCGATGCTCAATTATTTAATTTTGAGTCAAATCAAATATTTTACAAATCAAATTTGAATAACTCACAGGTAACTTTCAAATTTGAGTTGAAACATGATCTTCATTGTTCGTTATTAATTAGTAAATGGTCAAAATTAGATATAACAAGGAAGAAGTTAACTAATTTTTAAGAATAAATATTTACTCCAAAAGTATTTCGTTATTAGTTGTTTGGTACAACTACTCTAAAAGTATATCGTTAAATATCACAAATTATTATTGTTAGCTAATACCAGTCTCCATAAGCTGTTGGTTGAAAAAAAAAAATTTAGAACAGATAAAGTTTTTCTAATAAAAATACAAAATTAGTCTCTTCAAAACATGAGAAATTATTTTTTCATTTTAATATTTGTTATCTACCGACATTAATTCCACTGTTTGACTACATTTTATTTCATGTAATTATAGTTCAGAAAATCATATTAAAAATATATTAAATTAATGGATTATATTTATAAATTTTTTGATATATATTTGTAGAAATTTTTATTCATAATTGATTTTCTTTTATTACATTACTTAATAAATTTTATTCATAATTTATTATTAAAATTATTAAAATAATCATTATATTTTTTTATTTATTCATACATCATAAAAAAAAAGGTATATTTTTAATTGTATAAATTATGTTTCTATCAGTATTTTTACCTTATAACAATAACAACTCAATTTATTTTATTCAATACCATTATGCATGATAGTAACTATTCGATAAGGCCTGTGCCTAGGTTCTCAATTTTTGAGCGACCTCTATTTTTTCGCCCATTAATTATATAAATATTTTAAGATACTTAAATTTGTTATTAATTTTATAAAAGAATAAGTCTAATATTTTATTAGATTTTAAATATGACATCATAATTTTTGCATTTCATCACATTTATATTTAATTCTTTAAAAATTTAAGTGTAATTATATATATTTTAGGTTTTGTAACAAATTTTGTATTGGATGGACTGAACCTCACTCCGAATCTACATGACAATAATATGAAAAAATATTAAAAATATTAAAAAATGACGTGGCATACATAATTGATCTGATATGGAAAAAAATTGCTACGTAGCCACTTGCATAAAAATGGCATCATTTGTTACAATCCAAAATCAAATTTGAAATTTTTCATTTGAAGATTTTGCGAACTTATTTTCAATAATAGATAATTACAATTTAAAATTACTACAGAAACGCATCAAAAAATCGATTGCTTCAAGCATAAAAAATTTCAAATTGGATTTTAAACTGCCCAAAAGGACACCATTTTTCTGCATGTAATATTTTTTTCACATTATATTTACTGTATATGCCACATAATTTTTTAATATTTTTTATATTTTTTCAGATTATTGCCACGTAGGCTCGGAGTGAGGTGCAGTCCATCCGAGGCAAGATTTGCTACAGAATTTAAAGTACATATAATTAAACTCAAAATTTTAAAGAATTGAATATAATTGTGATAAAGAGTAAAGTTCAAAATTTTTTTTTTTTTTTTTTGTAATTTGGCCCAAATTTAAACTAATTATTTGTGATTAGTTAGTTTAAATGACTATATTGAAAAGGTTAAATTACCAAAAAAAAAACTTTACAGTTATATGGAATTCTTTACAAATTTGAGCTTAATTATATATATTTTAAGTTTTGTAACAAATCTTGTCTCGTATGGATTAGATTTACTCCGAGTCTATGTAGCGATGTCCTGAAAAAAATATTAAAAAAATAACATGGCAAACATGGTGAATCTTATGTGGAAAAAAATTGATACATGCAATGAAACAGTACTGTTTTATGTAGTCCAAAATCCAATTTGAAATTATTTATGTTTGAAGCAGTCAATCTTAAATGTGTTTATGTGGCAATTTTAAATTGCAGCTATTTAATATTGAAAATAAGTTCGTAAAATCTTCAAATAAAAATTTTTAAATTGAATTTTGGACTAAGCAAAAAGGTTAAGAGTGATATCCAATCTATCCAAAATTCAATTTGTTATAAAATATAAAGTATATATAATTAAACTTAAATTTTTAAAGAATTAAATAAAACTGTGATAAAATGTAAAGTTCAATTTTTTTTTTTTTTTTAGTAATCTAGCCTATTGAAAATTGCTTTGCAGGTAAAATTAGTTTTTATTGGTTAAAAATACCACTTGAAATACTACATTTTATACAAAAAGTAAATTCTTTTAAATGCATGGATAGTCTATAAAATATTATTAATTAATTCTAGCAGGACAAAAGTTTTTAAAATTAAAATTAATAAGATATTATTTACAATTCAACAATATCACAAGAAAAATTAAATAATTTGGTCATTTAAGCAAATTTGCTTTCGCATCTTACAAGTAAACTTTGAATAACTATAAAAATTTGTTCATAACACTAAATGCCCCTCATTAACTTTTGCCTAGGATCACGCAAATTCTGAAGCCTGTCCTGACTACACTTAACATTTAAACCAATCGAAACCCAACCTT
This sequence comes from Balakata baccata, assembly GCA_949630135.1. Classification (NCBI taxonomy): domain Eukaryota; kingdom Viridiplantae; phylum Streptophyta; class Magnoliopsida; order Malpighiales; family Euphorbiaceae; genus Balakata; species Balakata baccata. Next base: position 34,541 of record CATIWF010092623.1, on the reverse strand, counting down.
AATTTTAATCATTCATGGATAAAGAAGTAGAAATTAAAATAAATTTAATTTATTATATTCAACCCAATTTGAGAGATCCCAATTCACAGTTTGGAAATAGCCTCTACGTACGATAACAATTCATGGATTACTTTTTTTTCATAAAAAAAAAAAAATTGAGATCAAGTATGAGAAATGCATATGAATCACTTCATTATTCTTCAATTTAATGCAACAAAATAGGAATAGAAGTATAGAACGACTATGTGATTATGTAGTTTGAAAAAACATAATCGGGATAATTTCATCTATGGTTATTGATGCTTACTTTTATTGCAGTCAAATTATAAAATTTTTTTCGTCCCAAAAAAGTTATTCAACTATATTTTCATTTCAGTTAAGTCACTTTTGGTTAATTTTCCGATATAGATAACTGGAAATCCGATGTAGCAGCTGATATATCATCAGAAATCTTATATGACGGCTGATATGTCATTAGAAATCCGACGTGGCAGTTGAAATTTCATAGGAAAATTGATAGGAGTGATTTTAGTGAAATGAAAATATAATTCAGTGATTTTTTTAAGAGGAAAAAAAAAGTTTAATAATTTTACTGTAATAATAATAAAATTTAATGACCATAGATAAAATTAACCTAAACATTATCTGTTTCCTTTTCTAATTTTCATTTTCTTTTTATTAATTTTCTTGTTTTCTATTTTTCAATTAGAAAACGAAAAAAAAGTGCTTTAAAATGTGTTTTTCCAATTGGAAAGTGCACTTACTTTTATGAATGAAAAGAAGAACATTGTTTTGAATATTAAAATTGAATAGATGTTCATAACTCCTATATTCTTTATTGTATTTCATACCCTTCATCTTTTCATTTTCTAGCTTAATTATATAGTGTTATTATAATTATAATTTTATAATTAAATCATGTAACTCTTTACATTTAAATAAGTGAAAATATTCTCTCAAATCTCTACTTTGTTCTTCTTTTGTCTATTTATTTTCTTCTTCATTCTCAATTTCTTATATTTATTTTTATAATACATTATCATCACGATTTCTCTCTACAAGATAATAATATAGGTTTTATCTATAATTTTATCTACTACAATTGATAATGGTAAATAACATTGATAAATTATTGCATGTAAAAATTGTTTCTTCTTTATCTTCAAATTCTATTATGTTTTATTCTATGATTATGAGAATTTTTTTTATGTAACAAACTTCTCTCATTATATTTCTGTATTTATGTCTCATATATTTTGTATTACATTTAGATCATATTTATGTTGTTAATATATTATTTGTGTATAATGTTTGATTTTATTAATGTGCATATTAATGTGTCTGGAATATATATGTAATTAACATAAATCACTTAATGAATATATATATATATATATTGACAACGAAAACTTACTTGTTGAAGTGTTAATTTCGTGTCTTCAATGCAACGAGAACACCAATTACTAGAATTTGAAGCATAATCCACAACATGAACACCTCTTAATTTTCTTAGGTGCAATGGGAGAAGCAGAAAAATTGATGGGGAGAAGAGAAGAGAAAGAAAAGTTTTCTTTTTGTAAAATCTGTAGGAGAGAAATTTATTTTCAAATAACTTTCTCTTATGCATACTAATGTATATGGCTTTGGACTGGGTCAAGCCCACATTAGCAGTCCATTCTCACAAAACCCAACATCTCCTACTTGTCCAAAGTGGGCTTGGTTCATCCCAAAATATCATTCCAATAGTTTTAACTCGGATAAAGAATCATTCATACAGGCGAACGGACTGTGTGACCTGAAGCACACAAATGGTGGGAGCTCCAATACAAACTTAATCATAGGCCATATAAGAGACATCAACCTAATGATGTAATTATTTTTGACAATGTGCTTGTTTACCCCAAGCATTTTTTTTTAATACATGTGATTGAGTATCATTCAATCCCTCAATAATACATACTTAGATCACTCTCTCAATTACTTTGTACTCTAAGTTATTTCAGCTTTATCAAGCAAAATAATCCCAATTGGTGAATACAAACAACAAGTGTATAAGCAAAAATACTATTTCTTTCGCCTTTATACGAATCAGATATGAATTAACTCGTTTTTTTAGGAGTGTTCTATTAAGTTGAATCATCTCATAACTATATGATACATTCTAAGATAGCCAACATTAATCCATCACGTCATGATATAGTCAAAAGTCACAAAAGGGTAATTATATAAATGAAATCCATATTCAGGATTTCTAGGACTCATATAGTGAAGAAATAGGGATTCATTTTTTCGCTTCTTTATAGGTCGTCTTGCACATGCAATATGAAGTGTATGCTACGATGGAGCAACTCTTTCCTTTTCGAAGATGAAAGAGTGTATGTCTCACTCTTAATCATAAAATAAATAACACCATATGAGTCTTACTCTTGTCACTCTTAAAGCGACAAACCTGAAATTTTTATCTACACATTCAACAATGTTAACAAGTTTCACGCCCAGCTTCCTCTAAATAGACACATGAATGGTGAGGAAGTCATTCATGTCGATTCTTATATATATATAAAGAATCTCATCTTGATCCTCATCAAGATGACCTTTTTATTTAATAGTGTGACTAAATCCGCTTTCACTGCATCTTAGTTATCCAAATTTTGGTTTCATCTTTACTTGCTCAACTGCACTAAAGGCGATTACTCATGTGAGAGAGTCAATTTAAGTCTATTGACACACTTCATTGAATTGTGCTAATTGGCGTTTCCAACATATTCATATAATAGAAATAACTATAAAACTAGTGGATCATGAAAAATGCACTCTACATCATTACAAGTAAAATACAAACAGTTTGTCAACATATGCAAGTCGATTACATCCTATATAATCCCAAGGATCTCATATGTTTAACAAATGCATCCCTAACTATTGGTTTGGTAAATGGATCTACTACCATTTCACTTGTAGGAATATATTTCAAGACCATTTCTTCCGTGTGATCAATTCTCTAACACAGCAATATCTAATATGGATATATTTGGTCTTTTAACGATATTTCGGATCCTTAATACATGTTAATGTAGCCATACTGTCACAATAAATTGTCACAAGTTCATATGTTGACTTAAACAATTTTATGTACTGCAAAAAATTTTTCTACCAAACCGTCTCTTGTACAGCTGAAAAGCATGATACATATTCACCTTCTACTCTTGATAAAGCTACACAAGATTGCTTCTTAGATTTGCACTGATTAAGATCGCTTCCCCAATCAGCATCTATATTGCCAACTTAGAGCAAATCCTCCCTTTGTTGCCACAAAATATAGTTTGAAGTTCTTCTTGGCTATCTCAATATCCTTTAGACTGCCATCCAGTGTTTCAAACCTGGATTAGAATGAAATTAGATCACTACCCTTAAGGTGTAACAAATGTCTGAATGGTGCACACACTGCATATATTAAACTACCAACAACATTGAAGAAACTGTATTTTGGACATTAGTTCGTTTTCCTTAGATTTCTTAGGACAGGTATTAAGACTTGAGGCTCAGATTCCTTTGGGGTATACACCGACTTGCAATCATGCATGTGGTAACAGTCTAACACTTTCTTAATGTGAGTCTCCTGAGATAAACACAGTAGTCTTTTTGAGTAATCCCTAAAGATCTTAACATCAAGCACATAGCTAGCCTCACCCTTGTCTTTCAATTCGAAGTTCAATGATAACCATTTCTTGGTAACATTTATGAACTTCTTATCATTTCCAGCTATTAATATGTCATCGACATACAAGGATAGAATTATGAAACAATTGTTTGAACATTTAATATACATGCAATGGTCTTCCTACATCATTGTGAACCATCCTTTAACATGGCTTGATGAAATTTAAGGTTCCATTATCTTAAGACCATAAATGGATCTTTAAGTCAATAAACTTTGCGCTCTTGTCCTTTTAGCTCAAAACTTAAAGGCTGATCCATATAGATCTCTTCATCTAGTTCTCCATTTTTGCAAAAATAGTCTTAATGTCCATTTGGTATAATCTTAAGTCCATCCATGCCACAATAGCCAGAATGAAGCAAACTAAAGCAAACCTAACAACAGATGAGTATTTATCTTCATATTCAATTCCCTCTTGTTGTGTGTAGTCCTTGACTACTAATTGAGCTTTATATCTTTTAACTGTCCTTTCCCATTTTACATTTAATTTTTTAAGAAACCACATATTCTCAATGTTCTTATGACCTGGCAATAAATCAACCAAAACCTAGATTCAGTTAAATTGTATAGAATCTATTTCCTCTTTCATAGTTTTAACTCATTCCTTAGCTTTAGGAGCCTTAGGATTAGAAAGAGCCTATTGTACTGTTTTGGGCTCCTAATTATTATGACCTAGCGATAAATCAATCAAATCACAGACTTAGTTAGATTTTATCGAATCTATTTCCTCTTTCATAGCTTTAACTCATTCCTTAGCTTTAGGAGCTTTAGGATTAGAAAAAGCATATTGTACTATCTTAGGCTCCTAATTATCTAAAGCAATTATAAAAGTTTTTCCCTTAATCTCAATATTGACAGCAGGGAATTCTTTTACGATTACTTCGTCAAGGTTGAGATTGCTCATGATATTACTTCATAAGAATACAATCAAGCAACTTTCACTTCTACTTGCTTCAGGAGGAGCATGATATTATATATCAACTTGCTCTGCCGGAGCTAATGCAACTATAATTGCGCTTCCACTAGACTCAAGATTTTCCATTTCATATGATTTGAAATCCCTATTTATCTCACCTCTTGTGGGAAAGTCCTCTTCTAAGAAAATGATATCTCGTGACTCAATTTTTTTTATTACCCTTCTATTTGTATTTTTCCAAAAAATACTTATCTTTTGGAGAATTCCTAGTATCTTTATAAAGATACATTTTTTCTTTTAAACCAAGTTTCTCATATTCATGAGAAATGTTATGAATATAAGTCGCGCAATCATGTGGGCTCATATTACTTAAGTCAGGCTTCTCGCCTTTACATAACTCATATGGAGTGGAATGAACATATTTTAATAACACATGATTAAATATGTAGGTCATAGTCAGTAGCGTATTTCCTTTAAAGAAATATGCAAATTAGCTTGTGCCATCATTGACCTAACCATGTCCAATAAGATTTTATTTCTCTTTTCTGTTATGCTATTTCTTTGTAGAGTTAAAGGAATAGTTAGCTATCTAGCTATACCCTTATCATTACAATCAATTTTAAACTAGTCGAATAGATATTCATGTCTTCAATCAACCCTTAATGCCTTAATATTTGCATTTAATTGATTCTTAATCAATCTACTATATCGTCTAGGGCAATCCAATGCTTAAGACTTATGAGAGAATTAAATAAACATGACCGTGTTTAGTGAAGTCATTTATAAATGTGATGAAATAGTGAATGACATAGCTTGCTCTCACATTTATTGGTCCACAAGTGTCATAATTAATAAGCTAAAAAGGAAATATGACTCTTTTTTGCTAAATGATAATCTTATTATTTTTCCAGCTAGGCAATGCTCACAAACAGGTAGATCTATATTCTCAAATAGAACCTAAAAAATCAATCTATGCTAAACTTTTTGAGCGATTTTGCTCAATGTATCATAATATTGCTTGCCACTTAACATCATCATTTAATAAAATATTATTGGAATTACCAACAACAAATACAAATTTACATAAATCCATAAAATAGAGTTCAACACTATAAGAACCAATTAATAAATATCCAAAGCCATAATAAATATCATCCAAAAGTAATTACACACAACCATTATCAAATACAGTTTTGAAACCAAATCCCAGCAAAAAACAATAATAATCATTAAATTTCGTCAAAATTTAAGGGCATAAAACTCATCATGGAGATTAAGAGTGTGGCCTTCCCTCAACATTAGCTTGAATCCCCTTTGGAATCAGATGAAATTCCATAAAGACATATCAGTCCATCGCTATGTGGTATGTCTAATAAAGAACAGTTTCAGCCAGTATCAAACAATTGCTAACATATAAGTCAGAGGGATAAATTTGGTCATAAAATACCTTTGGCTTAGTGCAATCATGAGCAAAGTGACCAAGTTTCTCACAATTGAAGTAATTCATATTTTTGCCTTTCTTGCTGCCGTGTCTATCGCGCTTGCATTTGTTTCCGCTAAAATTTGTTTCACTATTGCCTTTACCCTTCCTATTGCCCTTACCCTTCTTTTGAATAGAGTCTGAAGCTCTTTTGGAATTAGTCATATAAGTCTTTCATTTGGGCTTATCAGCGAGAAGACGATCCTCCTTAAGCTTAATATTTTGGGCAACATCATCAAACGTAATGATATTGTCATTAAGGGTAAGGTTGATACGCATGTGTTCCCAGACATTTGGAAGAGAGCGTATAATAGTTTGGACCTGTTGCTCATCAATCAACTCAAGGCTAGCAGCCTTCAATTCACTTATCATGTTAGACATGACAGTTAGGTGCTACCTCATTGTGTGATTATGATTTTTCTTTGTAAGCATCAAATTTCAGAGTCAACTGACACAACTTAGTGGTTGAGATTCCACCAAATTAGACCTCAATAGCAACCCAAACTATTTGGACTGAGCAATACTTTTCAAAGCATAGCATCAAGTCATTTCACATATTGCTCAGCATCAATATTCGAGCAAGTCTATCCTTGCTCTTATAAGCTTGATATGCCTCTATATTTAAGCAACTCTATCCTTGCGCTTATAGGCTTGATATGCCTCCATATCTTGCCTATATTGAGTAGTGCTTCCATGCTCATGCTCAGCCATCGGTTGTGTGATAGTTTCCAACATTTCTTGCTCTTCCAGGAGATATTGAATTTTGTGATACCAAATATCATTATCATTATCATTTAGCTTATCTTCCTAGTTTAAGTCAGCAACTATGCTTTTCGTAATAGGCATATCAACTATTTAGAATAATGATCACAATATACTTGGCACAATTCTTACAAAAAAAATTATTTTATATCACAATGTCTTAAATTAATCAATAATAACCTAACAAATGTAGCAAAAACAAAAGTACTGTTACACAGTCCAATAAATTTCCATTGACATAGTTCAGCTATCATCGTTTTTATTTAAATATGTGCCAATCATCATATTAGGTTATACTCATTTATCTACTAACCTAATATTTCTTATAATATCACATGTATACAACTTGATACAATAAAACAATTTAAATTATGCATTTTCTTCAAATAAAACAATTCAACATGCTTATTATTTTAAACTTTCAATATAAAATATACATATCACATATTAGGAGGAAAAATATAATGCTACTACTAATCATCTCATGACATATTTATTTGTCACTAATATCCATCAAATATATATAATTAATTTTCAAGTAAAAAATTTACATCTTTTGCACTTTTTAATTCAAAAATACTTCAAAATGTGCTCTAAAAATTCTGAAAAAAATACTCATTAAATAGCAAATTAAATTCTAAGTAATTTTAAAAAAAAATTGCACTGAAATGGGACACTGCACGCATCACCACGCACCACCAGGAGCCTTCACATGCCGCCACATGTTGCCTGTTGATCGCCACGTCAGCAGATTTGCCGTATCATTGACACGTGGCACACATTGATAAATAATAGATTACCATGTGTCCACGTGGTAGAGACACATGTGCATGCCACGTTAGCATCTTAACAACGTGCCCCAGTAACATGGTGCCACGTGTCCGTTTTTTGCCACGTCATCATGCAACGTGGCTTGACATGCTGGCTTGCAACGTTATTGCTAGCTCAGCGATTCGGCCACATCACTCCAATCCAGGTCTACCACGTGATATGACAATTCTCTTCCATAACCACTCGTCACTCGCCACAGTCAGCACGTGTACTACATGTGTCATCGCCAATGGTTGTTATAAACCTATTTTTTATTTTTTTTAGTATTTTCGATAGTTTTCTATGGATTTTGACTCAAAAAATTACTGTTTAATATCATATGGACGACATTTGGGCATAAAAAACATAAACCGAAAGTGAAACAAACAAAAATCAATTTTCCAGAAATTTAAGAATACAAATTCGATTTGAAACTTAAAAAATTCATAACAATTCGATCACTTATCAAAAAAATTATGCAAAAATACTCGTTGGAAAGCTTGTGATGAGAGCTTTCCAACATATCAAATATACACCATGAAACCTAGGAAACATTTCTCAAAAAATTGAAGAAAATTCGGATTTTTGGTGAATTTTCATAGATTATAACATAAACAACCTTCTAATTACGAATTGAAGCACAAAAATACGATTTCAAGCTTTGATACCAATGTAAAACAAGATTAGCAGCGGAAACTTACTTATTAAAATATAAATTTCATATCTTCAATACAACAAGAATGACGGTTACTAAAATCCGGAGCATAATTCACAGCACGAACACCTCTTGATTCTCTTGGGTGCAATGGAAGAAGCAAAAAAACTGATGGGGAGAAGAAAAGAGAGAACAATTTTTTTTTCTGTAAAATCTATAGGAGAGAAATTTATTTTCAATTAACTTTCTCTTATATCAATTCTACATAGACAGCTCATTCCTATAAAATCCAATAATATATATATATATATAATAGATTTTGATATACTGATTAATATGCCTTGAATATATATGAGAAGACATTTAATATATTTATAATTAATTGAAATTAAAATATTAAATGAGAACTATTAAGTAATTTATGTTACAATGTATGTATACTATGCATGTTACCATTATGATATATAAATTCATTTAATTAATATTTAATTATTTATAACCAATTTGAGAACAATTATTTGTAGATAATATATATATATATATATATATATATATATTTTTTTTTTAAAACATGACAAACAAAATGTGTCTTCATTTCGTCTAAAAGTTAATTAATTTTATTTGGAGTGTGCATATTGAAACGGGAAAATAGTCATTCTTCTCTATAAAAAAGGTAAAAAATTAACTCTGAAAATGGTGTATGAAACACTAGTCAAATGTGCATTGTACTGGGTGATTTTTCATGTTCCGTATATTCAAATAAATAGAACTAATTAATCTAAATGTAATTTGAGAGCACAATTTGATGTAGCATATTAAGCCATTATTTTGGTGTCAATAGTATACTATGATATTGAAATTCTTTTTAGTCCTAATATGTTATTATATTCATATTAATTGGTTTATTTATATGATATATTATATTTACACATTTGATATATACTAGTTTTTCATTAACGCTCATTCTATATGATTATTAGATATTGAACTCATCATTGATTACTATTTGATTTTTATATTTTTATATTTTTTTTATTAATTTATTTTGCCTTATTTGGAATGTTAATTAACTAATTAATATTTGAGCTAAATATAGAGAGATATATAATGTCACAATAGTATTAATAAACTAACTCTATTTCAATATTAATAGAACTCTTGTTCATAGATAAAATCCTAATATTACTAATATTTGTGATGAAAGTGCATGTTTATATCAAATATTAAGTCATATATAAAATAAAGGTACCTATTTTCCTGTGTGTTGTATGTGATTATTAACTATTGAACTTGTATCGTAACTCATATGAAAATTATTAATTTGTCTATTATTAAGAGTTATATATAAAATAAGAGATTAGTTGAAATCACAATTTCATAATATTGGTTGAAATCGCAATTCCATATTGTTATAAAACATAAGTCCTAATAGAATTGGAATATTAATTAATGAATTATTAATACTATTAACTAATAAATTAAATTATAAAATGATAAAATTAACTCAATTAACTAATACAATCAAGTTGCATTTTTGGTAAATTTGTCTGTCATATTTATTCTCACTTTTATATATAGTACTAGCTTTTCATTAATGTATATTGTACGTGATTATTAGATATTAAACTCGTTACTAATCACCATTTGATTTTTAAATATTTTTTTATTAATTTGTTTCATCTTATTATGGTATTCCATTCATAGTGAATTATATGAGTGTATATTTATCTCAAATCTCATCAAATTACTAATTTGTCTATTATTAAGAGTTGCATATAAAATAGAGGTAGTAAGTATTTTACACTTCTAATAATAATAAATTATGTATAGTAAATTATGATGATGAATTTATTGGTTTATTAATTAGAATTTGATTATTCATCGTTCTGAAATTGATTATTCATCACATATTCATCAATTATAAGTTAAATGTTTATATTTTAATTGCACATCATTTTAAACTTGATTCTTTATTGTCTTGAATATAATTGTTCATTATTTTGAACTTGATTGTTCATTGCATGTTCATTACTTATAACACATTTTTTTTATTACTTATTAAGTTATTTAATTATTTTGTTGCTTATTAATATTTAAGTTATTAATTTAATAAGTAATAAAATTAATGAAATAAAATAATTTATTAAATTTAATATAAAAGTATAAAAATATTTAAAATAATATAAGCATTATATAAAATAATATAAAAATAAAATAAAAAATAAATCAATCAAAATAATATTAATATTAAAATAAAAAATATATAATATAATTCATAAATATATCAAAACTAATAAAACTAATAAAATAAAATAATTTAAATATTTAATATTTTAATAGAAAAATATTTAAAGTAATATAAATATTATATAAAAAATAAATCAAATTAAAATAATATTAATGTTAAATTTATATGAAGATGGTTATTAATTATATTTGATTCTTATATCATACTATATATAAAAAATTCAAGCTAAATTATATGGCCCATTAATTATCTTGTCTATTATGGTTATAAATTTATTTACTATATATAAATTATTTCGTCTATTATATTTTTTTTACTGTGTCTTTCTAATTTTTTATTAAATTGATTTTTTTTCTTTTTAATATTAATTATTTGTTTTTTTATATAAAATATATTTACTTAGTTCTAATAGAACTGAATTTCTAATTAATAAATTATTAATACTATTTACTAATAAATTAAATTATTAAATTACAAAATTAATCCAATTAACTAATACAATTATGTTGATTTTTTTTTGGTAATAGTATGAATATCATAGGCGGATGCATGTTGTTTGCCTTGGGGGTCATTGGACCCAATGATTTTGGTAATAATGTAATATTTGATTCCGCTCTTTCTTTCCTTTAGTATGGAAGATTTTTGGCTTTTCTTAAAGAGTTTTTAGCTCTCCTATAGAAAAAGTATAGAAAAAAACAAAAAAGATAGGAGCAAGTGTAAATACAAAATTATTTTTTTATGTTATCCGCTTTAGCCAAAATAATCCATTTAGTGCATTTGATGAGGAAAAATTATTGAAGATAGGTAAGTTTCATCCATGTGAGTTTTCTAGAGCTGAGCTTATTGTACTAAAAAATCAACTCAAAAATTATATTATAGATGTACATGGAGATGAAAGGCTTGCTGGTTTGAATAGAATAGAAGCGCTTTCAAAGTGGACAGTAAAGACTAAAAAACATAATATTTATCAATTAGTATATTTGCTGTTGAAGTTGACATTAATTTTATCCATAGCTACAACAATTATAGATTGAGCATTTTTTGCAATAAAATCGTTAAAAAGTGATTTACAAAATAAAATGGATGACCAATAGTTAAATGATTGTCTAGTAACATATATTGAAAGTGATGTAGTTGACAATATTAGTAATGATATAATTATGTATTAGGTCATAAGCATTTTCTTTTGCTTTTAAACATTTGTTTGGATCATATATCTCTTCTTTTGCTTTTCAATGCTATTTAGCTTGTCACAACGTCTTTTAAGTCCATATGCATTTGCAGCGGTCATTATGTATTTCAATCAATTTTTATCTTGTGCCAAGAAAACCTATACATGTAATACAAATATGTAATTTATATTCAATAGAGTCTCATTGGCTATATCATAGTAATTATGTAATTCAAATAAAGCAAATCAAGTTTTATTACATGTAGCACGTAATAATCACACACACCAAAGAAATCGTTTGATAATTAAATTCACATTTTCTCTTGATATTGAACCTTTAACTTATTGTCTTTTACTTCTTTGGGGCTCTCCAATATGTTGTGGGCCAAATTGAATATATACTTGGTCAATTGATAGCTAAATAAATTTAGTGAAATTTAAACAAATTGAAATATGTATAATACGGACCATTAACTAGGGTTTGGTATTATGGCAGTATGACCTTCATGTATTCATCAGCTTATAACTTTTTCTATACTAGTTCAATTTGTATAATTTTTATTTCTAATTAAATCTAATATGTAGGGATAAAACGTATCTAAATTTCATAACAATTGGACCATTGTGTAATTTTTGATGCAACATAAATTCATGTTCTGTTTTATGCACTAATTCTGCCCTTAGGCAGTTTTGGGCCATTAACTTTGCTTCTTCATATCTCACAAAGTGTGAGTCATATTTTTATAAAATGTTGTATTAACATAGATATGTTAACATTTTTTATATTGACAACTTTCATTCATTCTGCCTCTAAGGTCCTTATATGGTGGGGTACTTCTGACTGGTCAAGAATATGGTTGACATCCGGACCAGTTTGAATTATGAAAGTCATAACTCACAAAATACATAACATATTAAGGTAATATTTATGTGAAAATTTAGCTAGGACATGTACCTATAATTTTCATTTTTTGACTATTTTCATATTATGTATATAAGGAGTTCAAAATGAGTAAATAACTGACTAGACTTACATAGAACATTAAGCATATAACTCAAATATGGAATAGATATGACTCTCTTGTCCATAATTTAACATCTGCCCATAATATGGTCTTGAAATTTAGTAAAACCAGATAACACAGATATATACAACTTTTATGTTTTGAGTTTTCTTAATTACCGAGTCTATCATATAGAAAAATAATAAAAACAAGTGATTCATCTAGGTTTTACAATCGAACTAGTTCCAGTTCGATGCTAATATCTTTTCATAAACAGCAAATCATATAAAACTATTTATATATCCATAAATATAAGACAATAACCTACAAGTTTAGTGTTTTATATTTCTTTAAATTCCGTCCCTAACATTGAGAAAACCGAGCAGTAACTGACTGTCCCCAAAACAGAATTCTAGAAGTAATATAGTCACTTTATACTACCTAAACCATGATCCAACAACATTCAAATCATGATTATCAATAAAGAAAGTAATAAATAACTCACATGTGACTAGTTATGGTTGAGCTTTGAGAAGAAATTGAAAAAAAAAAAAATGGAGAGAAAAAGAAGAAGTTAATGGTGGACAAAGAGGCCAAAGACAACTTTTTTTCAAAGTTAACCGACTCAAATCATCTTTTTTTTAAAACTTTTCTGATTTAATTAATTAATTAATTAATTTATGTAGATACAATAATAATAATAATAATAATAATAATTATTATTATTATTATTATTATTATTGTATCTACATATTTACATGTATCTAGTGCCAAAAATACTATCTAGCGAAATTATCTAATATAATTAATTTAACTACTCCAAATTTTATTTATTTCAATTTAATCATTTGATTCCAATTATTTATAATACTTTATAATCCTTATTTAAATTATAACTTGACACGTCAACTTAGTATTATCGAAATAGACCGACACGTGACAAGTTTATTTCATGAGCATGTTCTAGCTAAAATCCCTATGTATGCATATGTTTCATATGAATGACACATATAGAATGAATATATCTAAATGTAATGCATGTAATAATGCATGTAGAAAAGTAAATAGTGTTACAAAGGTCTTATGTTTTATTTAGTTTAACCATGTATAAAAAAGTAATAATCATGAACCTTTGACCTAGTTTGGAAACACATTTTGGGTTAGAACTATGGAATCTAGGGTTATAGCTTTCAAGTATGGTTTCTATGCAAGTAAAGTTATTAATGAGTAAATGTTGTGATAAGAGCTCCTTAAGACCTTTGAGGTAATCACCAATGAGGTTGAGGAGCTTGATTTTGGTAAAGTATTGGTGGAGATTTGAGGTTTGTATACAATAATACCTTTTGCAATATTGGCATGTTTGTGATTCTCATATGTGATTAGCATATAAATGATTGAACCATAAATGTTGAATTTATTGAGTCTTGTGTTTTAACCATAAATACTAACAAAAGTACATTGATATGGGAACATGCAAAAAAAAAGACATCAATGTATCCAAAAATATCTTCTCCTTTTAGCACGACAAAAAGATACTTAAATAAAAGGAGATGACTCATACTAATATGCATAAGAAGTGTGATCGTTATCAAATAATCACTCAAGGTTCAAAATAACAATAATAATGATAAAATTAAAGATCATCACAATAAACCACCGCCCAACATGTCAATTTCTCTTTTAATTTAACTAACCCTATGGTTTAATTAAATCTAATATTAACATTAATGCTTATATTAACATTAATATGTTGCTTAAACAATTTGCGAAATAAATGGACAATAAGAGTTTTATTTTCGCATATAATGCAAGATGAAACCCAGGAGGAGGAAATTACTTTAATTATTTCTTTTAAGGCTAATTATTTCTTTAAATGCTTAGCTCATCCCCAACCCCTAATTTTTTTTTTTCTCACATAAAATCACATTTTAGTTGCCAGCTCAACATAGGGGAGGGGGGCAAATTGTTACATTTTTTTTAATTTTACTGTGGGCAAATTGGATAAAAAATATATTTCAGGAGACAACTGGTGCAAAAAATTGATATGGGAGCAAACGGAAAAAAATTGAAAAATTCAAAGAGTTAGGGATTTTAGCCTTCTTTTAACTATTTCACCTTTTTATCTTAGATATTAGGAATTAATTTCATTTATAGTTACTGAATTTTACTCTAATTACAGTAAAATCACAAATTTTTTTTTCTTTCGCAATAAAAAATTTGCCTAGAGAGCGCACAATTAAAGAAATAAATGATTAGTAGTCTCAACAGTAAGATTACATAGCACACAAATATTCGAATCAAAACAATTTAAAAAGCATGTCTCTAGTTTAAAATCTATCCTTCAAAGCCAACCAGGTAATAAAAGCAAGCCTGGAAATCTGATGTGGGAACAGGAAATCTACTAGACAAAAGGACATTATAGGTGCTGACAATCGTAAAATAACGAGATCACTCCAACCTCCAATGAATAGAATCATTACAAGTTCCTAGAGAAGGAAAATTTGCCAAAACAAAGTTTCATATATCAACAGTATATTGATCTAGAACAGGAAATCTCCATAAGCCATCATGATAGACTTCACAAACCTTAACATATCTATCAATCCAAGAATTACTAAAATTTACATGTGAGAAACGGTCTAGAAGAGACATCTCTGAGCCTAAAGGTCTTACCAGAATGAAAATCTATTACCATTACCTAAAGTATAAACGAAGAAATCCTTAACCGAAGGCCATAGCTTCAGTAGGCACTTTCAACTCTAGTTGGTATATATGAAATGCAGACACTTCAATTATATAATGTGTCATATTTTTGACACGTTTTCGATACCGACACAAAATCTTCTAAATGCGTTTTGTATTTTTCAAAAAATTAGAAGCATACTTCTTCAAGTAAAAAACACATTTTCTCTTCTATAAAACATAAAATCTTTGCTTGACACCAATTATTGTTCAACAAATTTGATTGTACGTTATTTTTGTTAAATTTTATATAAAAATAATATTTTTGAATTTAATTATTTATAAATTTACCCCTATATTTTTAATATTTATATGTTTCTTTCACATGTTTGTGTCCTCATATTTTTATAAATGTCGTTTTTCCGTATCCATGTCCATGCCACATAGGCTAGTATCATAGGTTTTAAAGTATAAATAAATATGTATTTTTGTATGAATAAAAACATATTTTTAATTTTTTAGATTATACACTGAAGAAGTTGAGAGAAAAAGACGCAAATTCGAGAAAAACAAATTAGAAAAATAAGCATTCCTTAATATTGTTTTGAAAGAGTCTTCGGCTCATTGTATTATTAATTCTGGCCCTTGTTTTTTCTTTTTTAAAACCATGAGAAATTGTTTTGTAGATTATATTTACCATGTCATTTATAAATTAATTCAATTACTTATTGACATACATTTAATCGTTTTATTCTCATTGGTTGAAGTAAATGCAATATATATACATGTCATTTAATAATTGGATTAATTTATGAATGACATGATAGATATAGTCTACCAAAAAATTTATCTTAAACCACACAAAGTTCAAAATTCCACAAACAATATCGCTTTTTATTTATTCCATAAATTAGAATTCCACCTTTTTCATTCCCACTTTCGACGTCAGATCAATGAACCCCGTCCGCACTTTTTTTTCGTCCACATCATTATTGTTATTAGTAGTGTGTATGCTTTAGTGCATTCACTTCTTTTTATATATTAAATAATATATATATATATATATATATTTCACATTTATAATAAATAAAATATGCAAATTGTTGATTAAATTATGAATATAGTAGTAATATTATACATGAAATATAAACCCCATTGATTATCCACAATGAGATAAATATTTCTGGTAAAATATAATTTTAAAAAATTTATAACCGGAAAAAGGACAGTGAATAGGACATTCATTGAGTCTCTTGGTTATCACATGGTAATTTTCATGAGGAATCTCATTCTCTGTGATATAGTGATATCTATATAAACCAGTGAAATCTTAAAGAGTTAAAAGTATCGAACAGTGACGCCTGATAATAACTGCACAAATAGTACTTGATGTCAACAATTATTATCTTAATCGTAATATATGAGTTTTTTATGACTCAAAATCATTTTACTTGAGGTGTCAAGGCTGTCGTTTCATAGGTGGTTGTGGATGTGCTCTTGTCTTGTATATGGCTATTCATGTTTGGTAATCCGACTTGTAGTCATCACAGTTAATCATGTAGTCAGACATGAGATTATCAATAGTAGGACTCGTTACTCTACAGTAACAGGGCAAGATCCTAATAGAGTTGATATTTTGGATATAATAAAATAAATTTCTGGCCAGAAAAAATATGATTTATTTGATATCAAATCGATATTATTAGTTAGACTAATAATAGAAAGTCTTATTTTAATCAAAATGCAAATTATCACTCATTAGTAAATTTACAAAAAGGATTTGACATGTTGTAACTTAATCAATATCGGGATCATAACGAGAAGACTTAATATATCCGGGTATATGAGAAATTTAGAAATAGTGTTTGATATAATATTAAGGAGTTAATATTATATTTCTATTTTAATAAATTATTGACCTTATAAGTCACATCCAAAATAATTTATTTGATTAGTCAATATTTATGATGTGTGGTTAATTTAATTGAGAATTAAATTAGAAATGATCACTTATATTATTTGACTTAAAATTAATATTGATTAATTTCAACTATTTCTCCTATATAATTTTAATTAAAGTGTTAATTAAATTGTTAATTAAATTAACCACAATTGTATATTAAAATAATTACCATGGTTAATGTGACACTGCTTCTTTCACTATCTTTCTTCATTTATTTGGCACATTGCATTAAGCCATTGGTGCAAATATGTCACCTTGCCATATTCTTCTATCTGCATTAAATGTATAATTAATGCTAATTTGCCACCTTGCTATGCAATGAATTTGTCATCTCACCTTGCTTTATAATGCCTTGCCACCTTTCTAATTCATTTATTTGAAAAAAACAAAGGAAAGCAAGAGATAAGGAAGAGTGAGGAGAAGAAAAACGTAGGAAGAAGAATTAATAAATAAGAAAAATTCCTCTTATTCTTTAGAAGAAAAATAGAGGAAAAGAATATTTAGTGATCATATATTTTTGACTAGTAAAAGAGTCTCATCAAAGACAACTCAAACTTTTGGTCTTTTTGTTTGATATGTATTTTTGGTAAACTCTATTCTAAAAGGTTTGTCCTAACTTTTTATTTTTCTATTTTGCTCTAAAAATCATGGGATGATCTTGACAAATGGATATTATCTATAAATATTACAAAATATGATTTGTAAAAGTTATGTTCTAAAATGTTTGTTTTAACCTTTTATTTTTCCATTTTGTTTCTAAAATTATAGGATGATATTGACAAATGGATATTATACATAAATGTTACAAAATATGATTTGTAAACATTATGAATAAATACTCAAGGTTAACATATAAAGTGTATTTGCATGTAATGTAAAGTGTGATTGCATGATTCAGTCAAAATAAATTTTTTTGAAATCTCTACTTTTGACCGAGATCTAGAGCTTCTCTCAATCAAAAAATCGCTTTCGCTTCAAACAATTGGTCTCAGAGCATTCCCATGATTTTTTGAGCAAAATGACTCTCTTTTATATTAGTAGACTCGGTTTGGTTATGAATGATGTTCTTATTGTTATTTTAGATTTGATCTATATGTTATGTTATATGTTGATGTTACATGATATTTTTCCTCTTTTGTTTTGGGTTTTTCAAAAGTGTAATGAGTTATATAATTTTCATATATTGATTTGTAATATTAATTGATCGATAGTTTATTTTTACCAATATATTGAAGCCCTTGGAATGCCAAGAGAATAAAATGTAACCGTTTTCCTTTGGAGCATGAAAGCCCGAAATTTTGAGAAGCAACAAGAAACATTTTTCAAAATGGATTTTAATTTATATTTTCCATTTTGAGGTATGAATTTTTCTAGCAATCGCAATAAGATTGTAAATTGCATGATTAATTTCTTTTATAACTGTGACGTGTTTATATGTGGTAAATGATTGAATAATGTGAATTTTAAATGTTAATATTGGATTAAAAAATATAAAAATAATTTAAATGAGATTTAAATTATATATAAATTTTTATATGGTTGTTTTTTCCAAATCGTTGCAAAAACTCAACATTTATACATAAAATCTATTTTGGATGAGATGAGTATAAAATTATACTCATAAAATATATATAGATATATTAACTCCAAAATTAATTTAATTTAAACATTATATAATATGATTATATAATGAACTCACATTTGTTTATAAAACATAAAATGCATGCTAAAAAGCTGTAGCATACATTTTATTCAATATAATACCATATATATGCTTATAGATCTGTAACCATCCGAGTATATATGTGATTATCTGTTAATAACCATATAAGATATAACATAAAAAATTAATGTATAAATATTAATCTTAAAATTGGATTATGTGATAATTTAAATATAAATTTACTGCTTTTACTAGTACAAAAAGAATAATAGGAGACCAGTTATATTTGTTGAAAAAATTGTTGCGTAAAAAAATGTATATGCAGTTGTATAAAAAAACCGATGCGTATAATTCACATAAATTTTATGCGGCGGTTATTTTAGAGAACTGGTGCATATTTTTTTTATTGAACCGCAGCGTGTTGGTTCTTTTATAACTCTCCCTCAAGCTGTTGTTGTTCTTCTTCTTAACGAAGCCCCCACTCCAATTTGTCCCACTCTAGCTTCTTCTCCACACTAAAGCAACCATGAGTACCCTTCATTTGCAACACTATTCGTATATTGTGTGCCACCGTCGCTGCAAGTTGCACCCCACCACCAAATCCATGCCGACATCGAAATGTTGATTCGAGGGAATACAATAGCTTGAGGGAATTTCCAATCACTTTGTGTGGCTCCCCTCTTGTCTTCAACAAGATTTTTAGGGTTTTTCTAATTTGATTTGGTTTTCCTTGTCCAGGTTCATTTCCCCTCTTTCTTCTACTCTGTCATTTCATTTCCCCTCTTTCTTCTACTCTGTCATTTCATTTAGTTTGCTATTTGTTTCTCTTTCTCTCGCTCTCACCTGACCTCACATTGCTTCTGCGTATTATATTTCAAGGAGGTTCTTTTGTTAAACAGATGCACTCATACTCAAAGGTCTGACGTATCAATGGAGGCTTTTTGAGTAATGTGCTTGCAATCTTTGCTGAGAATTGGTTTTGGCCTCTCTCTCCACTCTCTCCATAATTTATGCTTTGGGCATATGTTGTTTCTTGTCTATTTTATTATGTCTATTTATCACATCAGTGGAATTCATCCATTCTTATTGGTAGAGCTCATTTTAAATTGCTTAGAAAGCAAAGTCTTTAATCTAATTGCCTAGTAAATCTTGTTTATCAATGACAATAACCAAAACTTATGAAATTTCATTGGCTGTTTCTATTTTCGTAATCTACTTAGTCAAATATGGTTTTGTTGAATAATATGTTCCAGTGATTGGATCGTTGAGCTCCACCGATGGCGATTTGATGGCTATTTCGACAAGGTGTTGCTTTTTGGTTTCGTATTCCTTCCGAATTTCTTTTTTCTTTTGGTTAATTAGAATATGATTTATGAATGGATAGAACTCATGATTTAAAAAATGCATGTTTGACTAGTACCAAAGTGGGGATTGTCTTTAGTTAGTAGTACTATTTATTTGCAAATTTCCAATAATTATGCTTAAAGAAATTTAATTCATTGTTTAATTAAGAGTGTATAATATTCTTGCAGAAAGAAAAACTGTATTTTTTTTCCCATATAGATGGATGGTTTTTAAGTTAATTTCTTTGTTTGAACTTTTGACATGAAGTAGCAATTTGCATATGTTCAATTTCATAGTTCTAAATTGAATTTTAATTTATAAATCAATAAGGTGATATATTTTTATTTTTTTTTATATGCAGTATTATTATGAGCCTAGGACTGGACGAAAGTTCCGTTCTCTTTTGTCCATTCCGATATATCTTAATGATGAGATAAATGCTACACCAAAAAGAAGGTAACCTGTACTTGGCAATGAAAAAAATGTGGGTTTTGTTGTTACCTTATTTCGTTATCACTGTTTAGTAATGGAGTTTCATGTTTGGATGATTTTTTTTTATCAAGTGTTAATACTCAATAGGATACCTATTTGTTATTATGACTTGATTCCAATTCCAAGATCTTGGATAGAATAGGTATAAGCCTTCAAAATCAACAAACACAACCATTTTTCACTGCTGTAAATGCCAACTGTTCCCTACATCTTCAAGGGTTGCTCATCTTTTGGGTTGCCAAATGGTTGGGTTGCTAAAGAAAAGCCACGAAAGAAAATGAGTTATCCAGGCCAAGTTGATAGAGTACTGCTCTGGACTTAAGCCTTTTGCTTGCTCTTTTCACTTCTTCTAACTTATAAACATAGACCTAGTTATACGGAGTTCTCAATGAAAAATCATTAATAGGTTATTGTTTAATGCACATTCTTTTATTTTTTCCAATTAATCTATCTTTGAAATTGGAAATCAAATTCCTGTTGACTCTACTTATACATGATTGAGAAGGGCAAAGGAGAACTGTTCCAAGATCTAGTGAAGTTAATTTTTATCATTATCATAATATTGAAAGTATTAAAATGTCATTTCGTTCATAAAATTCTATTGGAAAATAATCTTGGTAAATTCTTAGATCTTTCTATTCTGGAAGTTATAATTTTTACATTTAGGTGGTTTTAAGTAAATTTCTTTCGCATCATTTTGGACTTAAGGGGTTATGTAATGCTATAAGGCATCCGTTCAGTTCCAAAGTTGTAAATTTAATTTTATTTATAAATCAACAATATACTTAATAAGTTTTTTTTTTTTCCCTAATATGCAGTATTATTATGAGCCTGGCATTGGAAGGAAGTTCCGCTCCCTTTTGTCCATTCAGAGATATCTTAGTGAAGAGATAAATGTTACATAGAATAGAAAGAAACCTGGCAATGAAAAAAATGTGAGTTTTGTTGTTAGCTTATACCATTATGACTATTTAGTAAGGGAATTTCATGTTTGGAGGATTTTTTTCTAGTGTTAATACTCTGATTGGTCTTAATTCCAAATATGTAAGTTTGGATCTAATTGGGTATGAGTCTTCAAAAAGCAAGATGCTGCAAATGCCAAATGTTCCCTGCATCTCCAAGAGTTCGCTCATTTTTTGTGCTGCCAGATAGTTGGGTTGTTGAAAAAAAGCTACGTAACAACAAGAATTATCTAGGCACTAGTAGAGTTGACAGAGTACTGCTTTGAACCTAAGCCTTTTGCTTGTTTTTTCACCATTATTGAGGGTGCACCTAGTTAAGCACTTATAAAAGCTGGAGTGGGTTGAATTGCTTTCATGAAAGAAATTCTGCAAGTTTCGTTCTTGTCATATGTTTAAGTTTGTGTACTATACTTGGTAGCAGTATTCTCTCTCTTTTAATAGAAAAACACACTGCTGCATTGAAAATTCCATAGCACAAGTCATAGATTCTGTTTTTTGTGTGTAGACTTAGGTTGAGCCAGGTACTGGAAAGCAGTTTTGTTCCTTATTGTCTGTTGAACGATACATTGCAGAAGGAAAAACATGTATTTCAAAACCAGAGCATCTATACCTTACAAATGGGAGAGAACATACAGCTATACCCGAGTTATTAAAACTGGGAGATCGAACTGTAAGTAGGATAATTGAACTTGTGTGCTTGACTTTTGCAAATTTTAATTTTCTTGAAGATTCAGCATATATTCTGTGGCTATAGTTCAGGTTTTTCTTACTATTTCTTGAATATTGAAGCTAATTACCCATGTGTATGGTATGAGAAATACTGAAGCCAATTACCTATATATTTAGCATATGGTATGTGAAATGCAAAGCTTTTGGCTTCTCTTGCTAAGTCTTTAGAGGTGCACCTTGTTTGAAAATACCATCTTCTCATCCTATTTATGCATATTTGGAGTTTGTTCTAGGTGGGTTGCCTTTTGATATTGCTAATGGCACGTAGTTAATTTAATGCTAAAACTTTTGCTAATGGCTTTAGTTTGATACTTTTCAGTGATTTGATATATGACTTTATGATAGTTAACTGAGATTGATGTCTTTATGATAGTTCTTCAATGTAAGTCTTTTATTAGAATCTTGATTTGTATTATATAATTGTAGCAGTTTTATTAGCTTGTTAACATCTCCATGTGTCTTTCGCCAATCTATCATTTCTAATATAAATTATAAATTATAAAAAATGTATTTTTTATTAGGGAATTAATAATTTTTCTATATGATTAGTACCCAGTAATAATTTATTGTCAATTACAATCATCAATATTTTACTTACAAAGTATTCTGTTACTGATGTTATTGTGGCAGCAACAATAGTAGTTTGTAATTGGTTGATGCATAGATCCTCTAGAACCACCGTTCGTGGCCATTGGTTAGCTAGATCCTATATTTTTATTTGCCTATTGTAATGTCATTGATTTGATATCGATTATTCTAGGATTTGATAGATATTATATACATGATTTATTGATGTAAATTTGATTTATTGAATGTAGTACAACTTCGTAATATATTTATTGCTCAAGTGTTAATGTTTATAACATATTTACTTTATGATTCATTTCAAAATAAATATTTATATTTCATCTATGTGAATATGAAAAATAAAAAATAAATAAAATTAAAAAAATATAAATTAAAATATATATTGATATAAAAAAAAGAATTATAAGCAGCAGTTGTTTGTTGAAACCATTGCATATGGTTAAATTATATGCAGCGATTCTTAGTAAAAAACCGTTGCATATGACCTAACTATATGCGACAATTGTTTACTAAGAATCGCTGCATATGACCTAACTAACTCAAGCTTATATGCGACTTCTTAATATGTGATGCCAAACAACCGCTCATATAGTGCTACTTTGTACTAATGTTTATGGATGTTAGTAAATTTTTAATCTGGTTAATGTGTAAAGTGAGACTTTAAAATTAAAATAAAAGACTAAGTAATCTTCTCAAATATAATGAATCCAATAAAGATGTCTATGTTGAGACTCTCCATGAGCGCATTAATATGCTAGTTGTATATTAATGATAACGTCAAATAATGTATTTGACTTGTAGAATGACTGGACATCTAGTATTGGAAGAATGTCATTTTGTGAAACTGAGTGACATTAAATTGAGTCCAGTTGTTTTACTGATCTCGTGGATATGATTCATCTGATATATTAGTCTAAGAATGTCATTTCGTGAAACTGTAGATTAATACTTTAGGAGACGGTTAAAAAGAAAATAAATTGGGTTTACAATTGTTGTATTTAATAAGGAATTGTCATCTTATTAATATGTTAATATTTCAAGAATGCCACTATGAGAAGCTGATGCATATTAATTAGAATATTATTGAAACCTAATTTACCCATTAGAAATTCATTCTAACATAACTTCCATTTCCTTTGAAGGAAGTGTAAATTGTGCCAAATTAGTGGGAGAAACCATTATGATTATGTGTTCAAATCATTTTGGTTAATTGGTTTGACCATTAATATATAATAAAACTGATACATTTTATTCTCTCTGCAGCTATTTTTCTCTAATAATATGGCTACACCATCACCACTCCAATCACTTTTGAATCGTAATAGGCTCATCAAGCCTAATTTTGTAGATTAGTTAAGGAACCTTAAAATGGTATTTTTCCAGCAGCGCTTGTGGGATGTTGCTAGTAAGCCAAAACCTGCAGTGCCTGTCGTTAATGCAAATGAGGCTGAAAAATAATATTACAATGATTGGATTGATAAGAACACCTAAGCAAAGTGCTATATACTTGCTTCTATAGAAAATAAGCTACAAAAACAATATAAAAAGATAGAAACATGTTAAAATATTTTGGAGCTAGTGAAAGAAAGTTATGGTGAGGTTAGTAGGACTATCCACTTTAACTATTCCAATAAACTTTCCAAATGAAAATGAAGGAGGTCAGGATGTTGATGAACATGTTGGTGAGATGATAAGACTTATTTATTTCCTTGAATATAGCAATTTTTTTATGGATGCGAAGCTTAAGATAGACCGTATCTTAGCATTACTTCCATGTTCTTATTGAAGTTTTATTTCTAACTTCAATTTGTATAAAGTGGAATGCACTTTACAATAGCTGCAACAAAATTTGTTTATCACTAAAATATTATAGTTAATCCCTAAAAGAAAAAGGTAGAAATATTGGTGACAGCTTCTTTTTCTCACCTAAAGAACAAGAGAAAGAAGAAAAAGACCATTACGGGAAAGAGTTTCACTCCCTCTTCTTTTTGTCCCAAAAAAAGTAAGGGGAAGGTAAAAGCTCCAGTTTCGAGTCAGCTTACACCAAAGGATGACAAAGGAACCTGTTTTCACTATCAGAAGGATGGTCATTGAAAGAAAAATTGTCTGGTTTATCTAAATAGTTTAGAGAAGACTAACGACAAAGAGATTACAGATCTTTCAGGTATTTCTTATCATTTGAATTTAAATGTTGATTTAAATTATGATCATTCTTTTAACTCATCATATATTTAGGTCTTAGACATAAGAGCAACTACTCATATTTGTTCATTTGTACAAAATCTAAGACATAGAAAGTTGTTATATGATGAGAATATAATGCTCACTCTTGGTGATGGAGCAAAAGTTGCAGCCAAGCAAGTGAGAGATATCTCTATTTTGTTAAACCATCATGTAATCTTATTATCAAATGTTTTGTATATTCTTAATGCCTATAAAAATATTATTTCTGTATTTGCTTTAACAAACAATAATTGTGAATTTTTGTTTTGCAAAGATGTGTATTACATTTATTTTAATGATAATCTTATTAGCATTGGAACTAAACATCATGACTTATATTATTTATATTGTGATAAGCCTAATAAGATAAATAATAAAGAGTTATCATTGAGCAACTTAAATGAAAATCCTAATCAAACTAAGTATGATGATTCAAGTATAACATGAGTTTGACACTTAAAATTTGGTCATATTTCTAATGCAAGGATTTGCAAGTTGGTAGACATGAGAATTCTAAAAGGTTTAGATTCTCAGTCTAATGATTTTGTTTGTGAGTCATGTCTGCAAGGAAAAATGACTAGAGCTTCATTTGCTGGTCAGATGGTATGTGCTGAGAATTTTTTTGAATTAATATATACTGATGTTTGTGGATCATTTAAGGAAATAGTCTGAGAAGGTTATCGATTCTTCGTAACCTTTATAGACGATAAATCTAGATATAGGTATTTGAATTTATTGAAATAGAAATATGAAGTCTTTGAAAAGTTCAAAGAGTATAAGGTCAAAGTAGAAAATAAATTAGGAAAGAATATTAAAGCACTTTGATCGGATTGAGGTGGTAAATATTCAAGTACTGAATTTAATGATTACCTCAAAGACTATGGAATTTTCATACAGTTCACTCCACCTGACACGCCTTAACTAAATGATGCGAGTGAAAGGAGAAATCATATACTATTAGACATGGCACGTAGTATGATGAGTTATACTGACTTGTTTATCTCTTTTTGGGGATATGCTTTGGAAATAGCGTTATACATTCTTAATAAATTTCCTTCTAAATCTGTGGATATAACTCCATATGAGATTTGGACTGGTAAAACACATATATTATCTCATTTGAAGATATGATGTTGTCCCGCCTATATCAAAAGACAAAACACAGATAAGTTAGAGGAATTGTCCTTTAAAGGCTGATTTGTTGGATATGCTGCTACTAGAAATAATTTAGGATATTATTTCTATCTACTTGAGGAACAAATTGCTATTATGAATAGAGATGCTATTTTTCTTGAGAAGGATTTTCTCAAAGAAGGAGGTAAAGGTAGCCATATAGTTTTAGATGAAGAGTCATATGAAAAATAAATTCAAGTGGCTGAACCAATGGAGATCAATAAGCCAGTTGAACCTAACATGACAAAAGATATCAATTCAGCTCTTAGGAGCCCAGAAAAAGCTTTATGCCCTCCTAGATGGTATGGATATACTATTGAACATGACCAAGAGTTGTTCTTATTTGGCAATAATGATCAACCAGAAGATTCTATCACTTATGAGGAGGCAATGTCTGACAATGATTCTTTTAAGTGGCAAAACATAATGCATGTTAAGATAGATTCCATGTACTAGAATAATATTTGGGAACTTGTAGACCCACCTGAAAGAATAGTTCCAGTAGGTTGTAAATGGTTTATAAGTGCAAACTAGATTATGAAGAAAATATTGATACTTATAAAGCTAGGTTTGTAGCGAAAGGGTATCGCCAATGGGAAGGGATTGACTATGAAGAGACATTCTCTCCTGTAGCCATGCTTTAAAGTATTCGAATACTCTTACCTATTGTAGCACACTACGATTATGAGATATGGTAGATGAATGTTAAAACTGCTTTTCTCAATAGATTTATTGAAGAGGAAATTTATATGGAACAACATAAAGGATTTGATTCTAAAGATAGTTCCAAAGTGTGCGAGCTTAAGAGATCCATTTATGGTCTTAATCAAGCTTCAAAGAGCTAGAACAAGTGTTTTGATGAGGCCATAAGGAGTTATGACTTTATTCAAAATCCTAATGAGACTTATGTGTACAAGAAAATTAGTGGGAGTAAGATTGCTTTCTTAGTCTTATATGTTGATGATATTCTAATCATGGGTAATGATGTTGGTTTTTTAACTTACATAAAAGTCTAGTTATTATCCACCTTCTCCATGAAAGATCTGGGAGAAGTAGCCCACATTCTTGGTATTAAGTTGAATAGAGATAGAGTTAAGAGAATGATAGGGTTGTCCTAAGTCTTCTATTTGGAAAAGATTCTAAAAAGGTTTAGGATGGAAAATTCCAAAAGAGAATTAATACCTGTAAGTCATGGAGTGCATCTTTCTAAGGAGATGAGTCCCAAAACTCCTGAAGTGAGAGCACGAATGGGTAGCATACCGTATGCTTCAACTATAGACAGTCTAATGTACACTATATTGTGTACTAGACCAAATAATAGCCTTTGCTCTTAGCTTGACTAGTAAGTATCAGTCTGATCCAGGTTAAAGGCACTAGATAGCAATCAAGGCAAACTTTAAGTACTTGAGAAGGACTAAAGATTTGTTCTTGGTTTATAGAGGAGACGATCTGAGTATAGTTAGATACATAGATTCTGATTTTCAATCAGATAAAGATGAATTGAAGTCCATATCAGGGCATGTATTCACTTTGAATAGTGCAACAGTATTATAGAAATGTTCCAAGCATATGATAATTGTTGATTCTACAATAGAGACTGAATACATTGCAACCTCAGATGCTGCTAAAGAAGCCGTGTGGTTTAAGAACTTTCTAATGGATTTAGATGTGGTTCCTTTTATTCATAGTCTCATTCCTTTATATTGTGATAACAATGGGGCAATTGCACAATCTAAGGAACCAAGGTCTCATAAGAATTTTAAACATGTGCTTCAACATTATCATTTAATTAGAGAAATAGTTGGACGATTTGATATCTCATTGCAGAAAGTTCCATCAAATGACAATGCAACTGCTCCATTCACGAAACCTATGACACAAGCACAATTAGAACCATCTTCAAAAGATAGGTCTTAAATATTGTAATGCATGACACTAGTGCAAGTGAGAGTTTGTTATCAGTAATGTGTATGCCCTAGTGCATTTACTTTTTTTTATATATTAAATAATATATCATAATAGACACATGTATATTTCACATTTATAATAATAAAATATGCAAGTTATTCATTAAATTATGAATGCAGTAGATATATTATACTATAAAATATACACCACATTAATTATCCACATAGAATTTATTTTCAAGTTGTTAATAATAATGAGATAAATATCTCTAGTAAAAGACAATCTTAAAAATGTTTATAACCAGAAAATGACAGTGAATTGAGCATTTATTGAGTCTCTAGGTTATCATATGGTTTATTTTGAGAAAGAATCTCATTCTCCACGATATAGTGATATCTAGATAAACTAGTGGATTCTTAAAGAGTTAAGCGTACCGAACAGTGACGCCTGATAATAACTGCACAGTTAGTGCTTGATGTCAACAATTATTATCTTGGTCATAATATATGAATCTTTTATGACTCGAAATCATTTGATTTGAGGTGTCAAGACTGTCCTTTCATGAGTGGCTGTGGAGGTGTTCTTGCCTTGTACCTGACTATTTATGCTTGGTGATCCGGCTCGTAGTTACCATAGTTAATCATATAGTAAGATATAAAATTACCAATAGTAGGACTCATTACCCTGCATACCAGGTCAAGATTCTAATGGAATTGGTATTTTTGTTCTGATAAAATAAATTTCTAACCAGGAGAAATATGATTTATTCAATGTAAGATCGATATTATTAGTTAGGCTAATAATTGTAAGTCTTATTTTAAACAAAACGTAAAGTATCATTCATTAATATATTGACAAATAGGGTTTGACATGAAGTGATTCTAATAAATATCAGAATTATAATGAGATGACTTAATATTATGATCTAGAGATCAAATTAATATTTGAGATTTTATCAGTAATTAAAAGGAGAATTCTGAAAGGATATTTAATGTATTCAGATATATGAGGAATTCATAAATAGTGTTCGATATAATATTAAGGAATTAATTCGATGTAAGATCGATATTCTTTGTTAAACTAATAATGGTAAGTCTTATTTTAATCAGAATACAAAGTATTATTCATTAGTATATTGACAAATATGATTTGACACGCCGTGACCCTAACTAATATCAGGATTATAACAAGATGACTTAATATTATGATCTAGAGATGAAATTAATATTCGATATTTTATAGGTAATTAAAATAAGAATTTTGGAAGAATATTTAATGTTTTCGAATATACGAGAAATTCGGAAATAGTATCCGATATAATATTAAAAAAATTAATAGTATATTTTCATTTCAATAAAATTATTGACATTATAAGTCACACTCAAATTAATTTATTAGGCTAGTCAATATTTATGATTTGGAAATTAATTTAATTGAGAATTAAATTAGAAATGATTACTTATATTATTTGAGTTAAAATTAATATTGATTAATTTTAACTATTTCTCCTATATAATTTTAATTAAAGTGTTAAGTAAAATTTTTATAATTTAATTAAGTTGTTAATTAAATTAGTCACGATGATATATTAAAGTAATTATCATGGTTAATATGGCATTGCTTCTTTCACCATCCTTCTTCATTTATTTGGCACATTGCATTAAGTCATTAGTACAAATATGTCACCTTGCCATATTCTTCCACCTTGTATTATAGCATTCATGTAACATCATCAACCGTCCATACATGTATTATCACATACATTTCATTTGAACATATGTATTTTATAAATGTCATTGACATAAAACGCATGCATACATAGAGATTTTAGCTAGACGTGTTCACGAGATAGATTTGACACAGGTCGGTTTATCACAATGGGAGTAAGTTGTACGTGTCTAGTTATAATTTAAATAAGGACACAAAATATTGAAAATAAATTAAATAAAATGATTAAATTTAAAATAAATGAAATTTGACATAATGAAATTAATTAAAGTAGATAATTTGATTAGATAGCATTTTTAGCACTAAGTACTTGTAAATATGTAGAAAAAATAATAATAATAATTAATTAATTAATTATTATTTAAATGTCAGAATTGTAAAAAAAAAAAAAAGAGAAATCAGAAAAATTAAAATGGGACAAAGTGGCTAAGTCAAAGAGGGCTGCTACCTTATCACAAATTCCAGCCATAGTTCTCCTTCTTCTCTCAAATTTCAGCCATATTTAGACCTTCATATCACAGGTAATTCATGTATTCTTCTAGTCTTGCTAATTTCTTTATTAAGGATAGATATTGGAGATCTTATTCATACAAGTGATGTAGTTGGATTCTGTTTCAAAGGCAGTAAGTTGGCCTCTGTTTCCTTTAAGTTGTAGACCGAATTTAAAGAAACACAAAACATCAAAGTTGTAGCTTTATGTCTTAAGGCTATATAAATATTTTTGCATGATTTGGTGTCTGTGGAAAGATATTAGCATTGGACTGAAACTGGTTCCATTGAGGAACCTAGCTAAATTATCTACTGTTTTGATTATGTTTCTATATGATAGAGTCGATATTTGAGGAAACTCAAAACATGAAAGTTGTAGAAATATGTGTTATCTATTGCATACCAAATTTCAGGACTAGATTATGGGCAGATGTTGAGTTATAGGTAAGAGAGTCATACCTGTTCCATATTTGAGCTGCCTGCTTAGTGTCTTAGGCAGGTCTAGTCAGTTGTTTGCCAATTTTGATTTCCTTATAGACATAATCTGTAAATAGTCAAAACATGAAAGTTATAGGTACAGGTCTTAGATAAAATTTGGCATAAAGTTCACCTCAATATGTTATGTATATTGTGAGTTATAGCCTTTACAAGTCAGACTGGTTCGAATGCCAGCCCTGTTTCTGACCAATCACAATTACCCCACTATATAAGGACCATAGAGGCAGAATGAATGAAAGTTTTCAATGAAAAATGTTTCATTTTAACATATCTATGTTCATACAAAGTTTCATATAAATATGACTTACACGTTGTAAGATATGAAGAAGCAAAGTTGATGTCTCAAAACTGCCTAAGGTCAAAAATAGTGCAGATAACAAAACATATTTTTAAATTGCATAAAATATTCCACAATGGTCCAATTGTTATGAAATTTAGATATGTCGTAGCCCTACATGCTTTAATTAGAAACAAGAATAAGTCAAATTGGACAAGTATAGAAAAAGTTATAAGCTAATGAACACATGAAGGTCACACTGCCATTAGACCAAACCTTAGTTAGTGGTCCTTAAATGCATATTTCAATTTGTTTAAGTTTCACTAAGTTTATTTAGCTACCAATTGACCAAGTATACATTCAATTAGGTCCACAGCATATTGGAGAGCCTCAAGAAAGTGAAAGACAGTAAGTTAGAGGCTTAGTAGCTAAAGAAAATGTGAGTTTAATTATCAAACGATTTCTTTCGTATGTGCTACGTGTAATATCATTATTATGTGCTATGTGTAATGTGATTTGATTTGCTTTATTTGAATTACATGATTGCTATGATATGACCAATGAGACTGTATTGGATGTAAAGTACATGTTTGGATTACATGTATATGTTTTCTTTGTATAAGGCAAAAATTGACTGAAATGTATAATGATTGTTGTAAATACATATGCATATGGACTTAAAATGCGTTGTGACTAGCTAAATAGCATTGAAAAGCAAAAGAAAAGGCCTATGGCCCAAACAAATGTTCAAAAGCAAAAGAAAAAGCCTATGGCTTAACAAATGTGCAAATGTTACAAATGGTCAAGCTAGCTAGCAAATGCAAATGTTCACATGGAAACCCGGGACAGTGTCTGTTTAGCCTGGTTACAACAATAAGAAAATGACATAAGCATAAGCAAATGAAATGTTTACATGAATTAATATTATTTGTATTCATATGACATTAATAAATAGAATGACATGAAAAATGTATATGAATGACGATTATTACTTGTAATTGCGATTGTCTTGGTACTTTAGAAAGCATTTGATAATTATTCTCATTGAGTTGCAACTCATCAAATTACATCATCTTTCAGGCAAAGAAGAGTAATTAGCTCATTTTGGAGGTGCATACCATATAGAAGACATGGATCACAGGTCACCGGCTTGCAACTCATCAAATTACATCTTCTTTCAGAAGAAGAGTAATTAGCTCATTTTGGAGGTGCATACCATATCGAAGACATGGATCACAGGTCATTGGCCAAGCCTCACCAATCTCTCTCCTTGCATTGCACATATGTATAGAGACATGTCTTTTATGTTTTGGACTGTATGTCTTTACACGTATAATATAATGAATACGCAGTGATGTGATATATATATATATATATATATATTATGTATATAGTCAAGCTGTTATGCTTTGCTGAATTGCTAAATGCAACAAAGTAAAATGTTATATGATTCAAAAAAATTTTATCCCTCATTATAAATAGGACTATATCTTATTCTATGAAATACATGATAATATGATATAAGTATAAGTGATAGCCACAGATATAAGGTGTTACAATTAATGTGTGATTAATGCTAATTTGTTACCTTGCCATACAATAAATTTGTCATCTTACTTTGCCTTATAATGCCTTGCTACCTCACTAATTCATTTATTTGAAAAAAACAAAGAAAAGCAAGAGATAAGGAAGAGTAAGGAGAAGAAAAATGTAGGAAGAAGAAAGAAAAAGAAAGAAGAAAGGAAGAAAAAAGAAGAAAGGAAGAAAAAGAAAAAGGAAAAAAAAAGAGTAAAATGCCTCTTGTTCTTGAGAAGAAAAATAGAGGAAAAAACATATTTGGTAATCATCTCTGATTAGCAAATGAGTCTCATAAAAAGCAACTCAAATTTTT
This sequence comes from Balakata baccata, assembly GCA_949630135.1. Taxonomy (NCBI): domain Eukaryota; kingdom Viridiplantae; phylum Streptophyta; class Magnoliopsida; order Malpighiales; family Euphorbiaceae; genus Balakata; species Balakata baccata. The sequence goes on along the minus strand of CATIWF010092623.1, from coordinate 1,167 downwards.
TGTTTTTTTGCTTGATTTGTATTTTTGGTGAACTCGATTCTAAAATATTTGTCTTAACTTTTTATTTTTCCATTTTGTTCTAAAAATCATAAGATGATCTTGACAAATGAATATTATCCACAAAAATTCCAAAATATGATTTGTAAAAATTATGGATAAATACTCAAAGTTAACATGCAAAGTGTATTTGCATGTTTCAGTTAAAATAAATTTTTTTAAAATATCTAGTTTTTAACTAAGACTTAGAGCTCACTCTCAATCTAAAAATTGCTTCCGCATCCAACAATTATCATCCTTTTCAAAACTATCAGAGATATAGAGAGATTTGATACCTCTTTGGCATTGCTCAAGCACAATTTTGACACACCGTTTGGATTGAAAAATTTTAAAATTTATAAAATTTAAATTTATGAATTATAAAATCTATAGATCCTGATAATTGAAGTATTTAGTTGAACTATAAAATCAATTGATTGATGATATAATTTTCCTTGTATTCATATTTGGTTCAATAATCACAGTCCATATATTTAACAATTAATTTATAATTCTACTCTTTATTAAATATTGAGAATTTATTATTAATTAAGTATATATAAACAATTTCACCATATACTTAACAATTAAAAAAATTAACATTAGTTATTTTAAGAGTTAGCTAATAATAAAAAATAAAAAAAAATAGTTAAATAGTACTCTCTTTATATATATGATAATTTAAACTTTTAAACATAACATATTTATTATTAAAACGAGAAATGAGAGGAGCCCTCCTTATATAGGCAACTAGAGGGCAAAATAGTCAACTTGAATAGTACTTAGGAGCATTTTTGGAATTTTGAATAGTACTAAGGGCCATTTTTGGAATCTTGAACAGTGTTGCTTCTTCCGTAAATTTAGCTTCTGCTATTTTTAACTTCTCTTTCGGGAATCTTTGAATAGTATTCAGGGGCAGATTTGGAATCTTAAACAATGCCGCTTCTACCGTAAATTTAGCTTCTCTTCTGGGAATTTTGAGACTGAGTTTTTTTTTTTTAATATCCGCTATTACCAAAGAAATCAGTAGGGCAAAAATCAGGATCGTCATCATCATCCAGGTTAATAGTTGGTCCTGAATTCGATGAGGTCTTAGATGATGAAGAACTCGGTGCAAATTTCTGAAGAATA
>CATIWF010092621.1:0-56522 GCA_949630135.1 Balakata baccata | reverse complement strand
TAATCAGTTATTTCTTTTATCGCCCCAAACATACCAAGATTAGCATTGATGGTACGTAAATGTAACTCGTTGGTCAAACAACTACTCAGAGTTCCGAGAGCTCCTTGTAAGGCTTGTTGGAAAACCCGTTGTCGGACTTGTTTCAATATGAAAAAAAAAATGAAAAGGTCGTCTTATATTTCCGAACTGATGAAAACAATGTTTAGAAATTGGATGTGTAAAAACATAGAATTTACAATTTCGGATTATACTTATACAGAGAAAAAACAAGATCCATTTTGCATCATATCTAAGGGACTCCTTCGTTCGGGCCGAAGAAGCAATGTCACTCGATCATTATCAAACTGACTGTAACCACCAAGTTCGGGATGGATTGGTGTGGTTCCTCTACGCCTAGGACACCAGAATATCGAACCATGAACGAAGAAAGGCATGAGAGAAAAGCATATTGGCTAGTGATTGTGAGGCCCCAATTCTTGTCGAGTTATGTTATAAAAGAGTACAAAAAAAAGATTATATTATTAATTATTATTATTTTTTTTTCAAATAAAAAAAAATTCAAATAAAAAAAAAAAGAAACTTTGGGATTGCTAAATCACTGATGAAATAAAGCAACGGGACCAGGCTCAACCCTGGACAGGCGGTGGAAACTGCCAAGCTCGAGTACGGTAGGGGCAGAGAGAATTTCCGGCGGAGCGGTGAAATGCATAGAGATCGGAAAGAATACCAACGGCGAAAGCACTCTGCTCAGTGCTAATAAAATTGTAAATAGGTATGTACGTTTCAGTAATTATGTAAAATTCCCTAATTGGATCATACATAAGCCTCTCATAGTCACTTGGAAATAAATAAATAGAAGGCCAATGCTATAATTAGGAAATGCAAAAGGGCAAGATAGATCATTCCCAACTTAATTAATGTTTGTTGACAAGGGAACCCAACTTATCATGCCTGTGATTTGATATGATGCAATCAATAACCTACTAAAACTTTGAACCCTTGTAGGTTTGCTCTTTACATTTAAATTATTTGCTTATTTATTATTTTCTATTACAATATAATTTATTATTTTAGCATGTCATTGTAGTCTCACTTCATTATTGGTGTTGGGTTTCTTGCTGCTGGGCATTCTCAAAAGCAAATTATTTAATAAAATATAAATTGTTTGGTCATTCAAGTTGATCACGTTAGTCTTCTTCGGTATTTGGCTTGATCATAACTAGTTCAAGTAAACCATATGAATTACAATTTTAATTAGTTGAAAAACTATTAGGGTATATATGCACACTTCAGATTATTTAAGTCAAAATTTTAAAATTGGAACACAACTATAATAGATGATTGGTTGGAGGTTGTTTTCTTGTAGAAACTCTTCATTATTATTTTTTTTCCAAAGTTATGTAGAGGTTGTCACCTTAGTCCATTTCTTCTAGCTGTTAAGTTAAATTAATTAGCTAAAATTTTAATCAGTTTTTTTTTTATTTATATTGGACATATCGTAAATTAATTTAATCATATTTGTTAAATTTTTATGTATAAAAAATATAATTAAATTAAACTAAATTAGTTTATATCAACTCGGTTGCACATATTATAATACAACTTTTAGTCACAACATAAAGCCACTTAAATAAATTAATCTTATAAAAATTACTGGCTCTCCACTAAACCAAGGGGGAGGAAAATGACACCATTTGCTAAAGGCTAAGGTGTCAGCCTGTTGATTAGTGGGTGGCCATATGCTTCCATCACTTGCTATCCATCAATCTTTATCCTTTTCTATACTTTTTCTTTTCCTATCACGCAATTAAAATCCAAACATGGAAATTCATCATCATCTACTTATTCTTTGTGTGTGCTTTTCTTTTTTTTATATATAATCCTTTTTTTCTACCTAAATTCAACCACTTGATTTTTTATTAATTGATTTTCTTGGCTCCTTGGCATGGGGTTAGGACTCTATATGAAATAGCAAATTATATTAAAAAAATTTGAGAAAAAATACTAACAGAGATAAAAAAAAATAAACAATTAATGAGTAATTTTATTGATATTTTAATTTGTGAAAATTTAGAAGGTTTCGAATTTTCTTACTACTATTGATAGAAGTTTAACATTTTTATGGTGTAAATTTAGAAGGGAATAACTATTTGATACTGTATAGTCAACAATCTATTAAGCAAGCCTCCTAAAAAAATGAAGATACAAAATTTTGCATAAATCATGAAGAAGTGCTTGAATAAAAATTTGCTGATAAGTGCAATGGCATCTCACATAGTGCCACGCAAACTAATTAAAGGGAAATGCCAACCCACTAAGTACGTTACTTGTAATTTTTTTTCATATTAATTTTTTAATATGTTAATTATATATATATATATATATATATATTTACCCTATAATATATTTCTAATTAAAATTCCAAAATTTTTGTGCCTTAACATGTATCTATTTCTAATTAAAATTATTAGAAAATCCCAAATTATCATATATTAAAAAAATCAATATTTCTTATATTATAATTTATAATTTCATTTACATAATGAGAATGAAAAACAAGAAAATGTAAAAAAGCAATCATATAAACAATCATTTTGTTACAAATTGCTTGTTTTACATGGAGACATTGACATTGATTTGGGATTTGCTTGCTGTGCTATAATTCAAATGGGCAATCATATCAAGCCGAGATTATGTTCATTATACTTTGAATCAATTGAAAAACAGGAGATAATTATTTCAATGTGGCATTTTGTTTAATAATTTATCTTTATCTCTTCTGCTTTTAGATGTTTTGTCTGTCTTCGTTTATATACAAAAATTATTTAGCATCTTCAATTGACAACATTTTACATTTTCTTTTTGGCACTAAATACAAAATTTTGATTTTTTTTTAATTTTAAAATTAAAAAATAGTATGAAATATCAATAAATTTTAAATTAATATAATAATCAGGATTTCTAATAGAATCTTTCTTACTAAAAACAAAAATGCTGGAAATCACTTTGACATTGGGAGAACTAATATGGTGATTCGATCTTTATGTTACCTCCACTAATCTGATAAACAAACAATAAAATTTAAGGCTTATTTGAAATTATGTCTGAAAAAAATGCTTTTTAGAAGAAAAAAAAAGCTTTTTTATGCTTTTTAGAAAAAAATTGTATTTTTAATTTTTTTAAATTTTGAATAAAAATAGATAAATAGATGTATTTTTTAGAGACAGATTTGGAAAAAAAATTTTATAAAAAATTAAAAAATAAATCAATTAAATAAATAAAATTAAAATATATTTTTGGAACACAGCATCAGTTTCAAACATTCTATTTAGTAGATGGAACTAGAGAAGACACCAAATTGTTACCATAGACTTTTATATTTCAAAGTCTCAGTATGGAAAGAATAATAACATTCATATTTATAATTATCTAATACAGTAAAAATATTTTTTAGTAGAAATATTAAAGGCGATTAATGGAAGAATATCAATGGAATAATAGATCATAGATTAAATAGAATATCTTTAGAATAATAAATTGGATTAATTATCATTCACCATTCATATGTCAATCGAGGGATGAGGATTCATTAATTTTTCATATAATTCTGTTTAAATTCAGTGGTGCTGCTTTGAGAATAAATTCTCAACATTATTTAATGTCTAAATTATATATGTCAATCAGATTAAAATTTTAAGTTTTATTTTTTTTTTTCCGGTACAGGGAGGTGAGCAAAGCTCGCAAGGAAATAACAAAACTATCTAGCATAAGAAACTCCTGCTAAATCATTCAAAAGCCAGTCATTCATCCCTTGAGGAGGTTCATTGAGGACATGAGAGCCATCAGAATAATTGTGACTCGTGTGGGAAAGGAAATCCACACCAAAATTCGCCTCACGGAAAACATGGTAGATGCTGAAAGAGTGGAACATAGCCGCAAGGCTTCTGATCTGGTTGATGACCGGGAGGAAATGAAAATCCGGTTGGTCAATACCCTTTATCATGTTCACGACCACCTGACTATCATTCTTAATAATCAGCATGTGGTATCCATAGCTCCATGCGAGCTTAAGACCTTCAAGAATCGCCCAAGTTTCAGCTAGCTGGATAGGACAATAGCCAAAATCGGAAACAAAGCCTATCTTCCACGAACCCATGCAATCTCTGATTAGTGAGGATCCCATCATGAATCGCTTCCCAAAAGAAAATTTTTATGCATTGTTGCACCTTCCACTTCCAAAAGGAGGGCCAAGGAAAATTATCCGCTGGGGTGTGCTGCTGCTGCTCAATAGCTCTATCTGAACCAATTGAAAAAGTCCCTAAGAAAGTAAGGCTCCAATACACTTCATCATCATCCTGCAAGGAAGTGGGAGCACATATAGGAGCGATATGAAGATTGATGCTCTAAGGGAGTGAGTGAGAGAATAAACTCCAGAGTCCAATTGCCCCTGTCGTTCACAAAAAAAAAAAAAAACAATTGGTTTGTCAAGAATATTAGGGTTCGCCCAACCCATAGCTAGGTTAATCAACCTATCATGAACATTGGGGAGCTAGATGTCGAGCCAAAAACTGACAGAATCCCCATTGCCTATTGACCACATCTCATTCTTCCTCCTTAAATCCCAGCAACCAGCCACCCCTTTCCAAAAAACAGAGCTGGTACTAGAGACTTTGGGGACTTCATTTTTCGCATTAGAGAAATTGCACTTAGAGCATAAGATTTGGACCCAAAAGGAATGATGAGATTGATAAATACCCCAGGCCAGTTTCATGAGAAAAGCTTTATTAAGCTAAGACAGATTCCTCAAAGCAAGACCACCCTCATCCTTACTCATTTGCAGCTTGTCCCATCTAACCAAAGCTAAGCGCCTCCCATCAGAGTGATTTCCCCACACAAAGCTTCGTATCTTTTTCCCAATATCATTGCAAAGGGTCACCGGAATAGAAGTAGTCTGCATAGTGTAGATAGGCAATGTAAGAAGCACAGATTGCGACAACGTAACTCGACCAGCAAGAGAAAGATAACTTCCGTTCCAGCTAGCTATTCCCGAGTTCATCTTATCCAGAATATAGCCTTAGGTTTTTGTTAGAGATTCTTGAGTGTAATAATGGAACACCTAAATTTTTACCCAGGTCCATAGTTTCCTTAAAGCCCAACTTTCTGCTAAGAATAGTTCTAGTCTGTCTTGGAATATTTTTAGAGAAGTAGACCACTGTTTTGGCTTCACTAACTCTTTGCCCAGAACTCTCACAAAAGAACTTTAAAACTGAATTCACCTCATCCACTTGTTTCTCATCAGCTTTCCCAAACAGCAACAAGCCATCAGCAAAAAACAAATGAGAAGGGAGGGACCATTACGATTAAGCTTGATAGGATTACATAAACTAGCATTGACAGCATATTTGATCCCATGAGCTAAACGCTCCATGCATAAAACAAATAAATATGGAGAGAGTGGGCATCCTTGTCTTAAACCCCGATTAGGAGTGAAAGAATCAGTACCTTCCAATTCCGGAAAATTTGCATCCTACTTGAAGTCACACAAGTCATAATAACCTTGATTGAGGAATTCGGCAAACCCACTTCTTGGAGAGTTTCAAAAAGAAACTTCCAGCTGATCCAGTCATAGGCTTTTTCACGGTCAACCTTGATAGCCATGATCCCATTTTTACGTGTCTTCCTTCTCATTGTATGAATAACTTCTTGAGCCACCACAATATTCTCAGTTATATGTCGCACAGGAACAAAGCTGGTCTGGCAAGGGCCTATCATAGAAGACATGATGTGCTTTAAGCGATTAGCTATGGCTTTAGTGACTGTTTTGTAAACCACAGTACGGAGAGAAATAGGGCGGAACTGAGAGGCACTCTTAGGAACCTCTACTTTAGGAATTAAGCAGATAAGGGTATCATTCATACCAGTACTGAACTCCCCCCATCAAGAATCCTTATAATCTCTTTGCAAAAATCAACCCCAACTATTTCCCATTGTGATTGGAAAAAACTCGCCTGGAAGCCATCCGGCCCTCGTGCTTTCCAAGGTTTCATTTGGAAGAGCATTTTTGATGTCTTCATGAGTAAACGGTTTGTCAAGAAGGGTACATTGGCTGTGCTCTAGCTTTGGAAAAGCATACAAAGAGGAAACATAGCAGTAGGAAGGTCATCCGCTTGGTAAATTTTCCTGAAGAAATTCACCACCATTTCTTAAAATAAGGAATGATCACTGACCCACTCCCCATTGTTGTTCTGCAAGAGCTCGATACGGTTCCTCTTCCTTTTTTTAATAGTCTTCAAATGGAAATAGTTGGTATTTTGCATTAAGTTTTATTAATATATATAAAAGACTGTCCCATAATTGATATTTAACAAAAATAAAATAAAATAGAATAGAATGGAGTATTTTTATTCGCAAGTAATAATTTCAAATTTAATTTACCAAATATTGAATATTTTAGGATCAAACAGTTCATATTTGAAGAAAATGAGAAATTAGTCCCACCATATGAAACTGTGTTTGACAACCTAAGTTGTACCAATTATAAAATAGACAACCTAATGTTGCGTGGAAATATGGTCACTTTCTAAACTCTGCCATTCATACATGTCTTGCTTACTTTGTTTTTATTTTTTACTAGTCTTGTTGGGTTCAAACATTTTGTTTTGTTCATAATAAACAATAATCTGGTGATCAAAACTCCGAGTTCATAAAATTCAATTTATAATCGGACCATTTGTATAAAAATAAAACAAGAGAAAACTGTAAAAATTATGACTAATATATGATAATATGAGAAAAAGAGCACATACATCTAAACCCTTTTTACACCATATTCATAGTGACCCATTACAAGCCAGAATACCCATAACCATTTTTCATACATTTTTTTTTCCTACCAATTCTTTCATAGACTAATTAACGCTTGATGCTTCATCCTTGGAGCTAATTAAGTAAACTAAAAGGATATTAATTTCCCTCTCCACTCATTGAGACAATCATGAACAGGACACCACCAATACTTGAGAAAAAAAAGGGGCAACCTTAGAATTGACCAATTCCTTTGTAAGCTTAATTCTCATCATCAATACTGAAAAAAATCAGGAGAAGCCGTGATGGGTTGGTTAAGATAGATGAAGTTGAGTGGGCTGATGAAGGTATGATCAGCAGGAGCAGTTTGAAGATCCTGATGATGAATTTGGAAAATCCCATTGCTTGGTGGTGTTGTGTTGATGTAATTGAGAATCTCATTTAAGGAATCAAGTCTTTGGGTAAGTTCCACCATCTGAGCTCTTAAAATGTAGTTGTCAGCTTCAACATTCAAATAGTGCTGTGTAGTCATATTGATGCTTGTGAGGATTTGGTTATTATCCTTTCCCAACTGTGAAACTTGAGTCATTAAATCATCAAGATGCTTCTGTTTCCTCATCCTTGATCTCCTTGCTGATTCTCTGTTTGATTGCATTCTCTTCCTTTTTCTTTGATCCATCAACACCTGCATATCCTCTTCAGACCCTGAGTTCTGAAGCAGAGAAGAACCTGAAGAATTCCCACTAGAGGATGCCATTATGCACTTAGGATATATATGTATATATATACACCAGATCAATACCACTAATAATCTCAATAAAAATGAGATTTTTTTCCCTTCTAGATCTTACCTTACAGATTTTGATTTTGAGGACACAGGACCCAGTAGACACTAACAATTTCTGGGTAGTTAATTAATAGAGCTAAATAAAATATGTTGTTAAGCTAATACTATAATATTTAGGCAGTGATGGGGAGATTATTTATGAAAAAACATAGAACCAGTAAAGGAAAACAACAGAGAAAGATTGAACGAGATGGGTCCTGCGCCTCAGAGAAGAGTTGATCATAAACCCCGAACGGAGGATTTCACTAAGAACTGGAGACATGAATCTGAAACATTAATATAAAAATATGCAGCATCAAGATAAAATCAAAAGAATTTTAAAGAAAAAAAGTTTCCACAACTTCTTGGCAGAGATCTCACAGCTTGAAATTAAACTACAACTTCTTGCTGGGAAACATGAGGATTTCAAAGCTCAAAACTTTATGGGTTTGCTAGAAAAACAGAGAAAAAGAGAGAGAGATAAAGTTGCAGAGGGAAAAGCAGCAGAATCTCAGACCTTGAAGAAAGAAAGAAAGAAAACCTAAACAAATAAAGGAGGAAGAAGAGAAGAGGTTTAGCAGAGTGTTGGTTGGGGATTTTATAGAAATTATAGGAAAAAGAAAATAAGAGAAAAAATACAAAAAATAGGTAAAAAAATTAATTAATTGGCAATTAAAATGGGGAAAAATAAAATAGAAAAGGAGCGACATAGGAATCTCCAATGGGAGTAGTTGAGAAGGAGAGGTGATTAGGCATGTGGGGTTGAAAAGAAATTTCAACAACCCTCCAATTTCCAGCTGGTAAGAGCAGAGCAGACCCACCATTGCCATTTATTATTCAAATCATTACCTTTCTATCTTTCTGTTTCAGGTTTATTGTCTCTTCTTCAATTTATCGTTTTTTTTTTAAATTTTTTTTACCTCACTTTCACCGCCAATTAACAGAATTAACCGTCCTAACTACAGAGAATCTCGGGATCGAATTGTCATTTTCAATCATACCAAGGATAATTTTGACATTTAATCTACAAGTAGTTCTTTTTTTTTTTTTTTTTTGCCTCAAGTCCATATATAAATCTATCATGTCTGTAAATTATATAAATAGTTTAATTTTTAATGTAATTATTTGTATTTGTAACTTAATTATAATATATATTCATCTATTTAAGAGATTCTTCAATTTTTATATATATTAATACTTTATCTTATACATTATTAGAATAAAGAATTTGAAGGATACAGAGGCATTAGATTTTCTATGGATTAATGAAGCTGCACTAACGCCATAAATTTTGGTTCGAGAGATAATTAAGATGTTGAATTGGGATTGGAATATTCATCTCAAATATGTTTATGGGGAAGCTAATCGCTAAGCAGATTATTTATCTAATATGAGTTTTGTCATGCCGGTAGGATATCATGAACTGAATTATGCTTCTAATGGGCTAGGTAATCTACTTTTACAAAATGCAATGGGCATTTCGTTTCCTAAAATCTGACTTGTCTAATGTTTTTAAGCTAATGTCTCCCTTCTCTTATTAAAGATTTTCTATGGGTTTTTGTTCCCTTGGTTAATAAATTTATCTGTTGGCCAAAATAATGTTAAGTTGTCATATATTTTATAAATAATTGTGTAGTAGGGTGGGTCACAAGTCAATAGTTTCTTCCCCATTTTCATTCTGACCTATTTGACAAGAAACGGAAAAAGGTGCATGGTTTATTTTCTTGTTAGAATTTCCTTGTAGTTCCTAAGAGTCTTATCCAAATTACTGATAATAATCTTTTTAATTATGTATATACACTTGCATGTGTACGTACTTCCTTGCTAGCTAATTTCTTCAATTTAATACAACCTAAACTCTCCATTAAATCCAACATTTAGAATTTATATAGAAAAAAAGATCTATTTTAACCGTTAATTTATAACTAATCTAATTATAATCCCTTTAAAATTAAGTAAAATTAGGCTTACAATTAAATATCAGAATTGGGATGGTCAAATAATCATGCTTTTCATTAGTTGAAATTGTTTTTTTTTATAGGTGTCATCAATCAATATATCAACCGTCTGAAACTAATTTTGTTCATACCAAATATAATCTCGGAAGGAAATAAAGCACTCCCACATGAGTATTAAAATAGCTGCATTTTCAAAATTTGAACTCGAAATTTCTGATTAAACTGGAAGAGTTTTGTGCTAATTCATCCATGTCATCTTGGATAAATTGTTTTTTTAATTGCAAGGGATTCCATCAAAATCTAAATTCAAAATTTTACACTACAAAAAAAAATTAGCAACAAATAAAATCCATTCTTATTCTATTTATACCTTGATTATTAAATTAATATCACTAAATTTAAATTTATAGGTAGTTGAAATTGATTTGTTTATACATAACACTATAACAGTACATGTATAACATTTATTTTTCTTTTCTAAAATATAAAAAAAAAAAATTTCAATGAAATACGGTAAACTGAGGGAAATGCAGGCATATAAATCCAACTTCTTTGTCAAGAAAATAAAATATGAATTAATGTGGTCCAAAAAAAAAAAGGAGGACGGTTTGGTGGTTTCCCTATCAAGCATATAAATGACATATTTTTTCAGGTTTAAACTCATTAACGTATACAAATTAATGTATCACTGTGATACTGTCTTTTGGTGACAAAGACAATACTTGTATTAAATTTATTCTTCAAAAAAAAAAAAAAGAAGATTAAATTTATTAAGGACTAATTTTATCATATACTTTGACATACATATATATGCAAAGTAAGATTAGATTAATTCATAAACATCTTATTAATTAATTTAAATTAGACCTAAATAGAATTTATTATAGATCGATCAAATATTATAAATGTTTTATCAAAAAGCAATTAATAATCCCAATATTCACAACTAATCGAAATTGGTTTTTTTTTTTTTTTTGAGTTCCTTTTAATAATTGATTTTCCTTTTTTTTTTCAGAAAAATTATATTGATAATTGATAAAGGAAAGGTGAAAATAAACTTTAGTTTAAGAGAGTTAATGATGATAGGGCCCATGAACTAATTAAGCTAAGCTAAGCTAAGCTGATCTAATCTATTTTATCTGTTCGAAGCACCTCAATTATTGTGTTTTTCCTTTTATATATGTTTATAAAATTTCAATTGATATTAATCTCTATTGAGCTCATTGTTATATTTGAAATTGCAATAATTTTATATTGTTGGCCATGGGTGCCAAGTAGCAACTAATCACTGCAATAAAATTAAAAACAATTGCCGTCGAATTTTAGCTTGCTTCTTCTAAAATATTCTGCCGATGCATAAACAAATGTCACTAGAATTCATGTCATCCTTTCTCTGAATATGCAAATTCTATTGCGACAGAAAAATTATGGCGTCGCTAAATATGGACGCATATAGATTTACTGCTGCTGTGAAGATTTGTCCAAATCACCAGCTCTTGATTATGATACTTTATTTGATTCCGGAATTTGGTGGCTAGGAACTGAAAGAGGAAAAATTAAAATAATTTTTTTAATGTTGTTCATATTTACCTTCAATAAATAAAGGTTATTTAGATGTGATTTTTTTTTATAGGAGGTCTCGAACCTAAAATCTTAGAAAGAGAAATTTTTCACGTCACTAGGGCACATGTCCTGGGTTTTGAGAGGTGATCTTTAATGGCATTACGCACTAGCTATGAAACAAAATAAATATTAAATAATATTTAGCTAGATTAATTACATATTTATGAAGTAGTGGGTAGCAAGAGAATATTACCATTTCTGTTACTAGACACCATTAGACATTAGTTGTGAACATATTTATATGTTTCATAATATTCGAGTAGCTAAAGCATGTCCGTCGCTAATTTAATTGCTATATATACTTATGTCATGGGGGTTGTGGACGGTGACTATGAATGCTTTTAATTTAATATTTTCCCTTTTTGGGAAATAATTGGGTATTATATATATTCATATATAATTCATACTCACAATAATTTGTAATTCTATATATATTAAATCATTGGGTAAATTTGACAACTTTATATAATTTTATGCTTTTTGACAAGTAGTGAGGACCTAACATTTTAACTTATGTTAAATTAAATATTTATTTCTTCACTTCCAACATAAGAAAAGTGTGAAAGAGTAATGGACATAATCCCTTTATATATAATTTTAGTGGCGGAAACATATATTTTTTTTTAGGATGAATTCTTAAGTTAGATAACGCAAATCTATTTTTTTTAGAAGGGATAAATATTAAAAATTATATAAAATTACATATTATTATATGTATTTTAAAAAATTAAGGGGGGCAATTGTTCACTTTTAAATGAATATGGCTCATCACTGCATAATTTATATATAAAGTAAAAGAAAAGGAGAAAAAGACATTAATGATGGCATATCCCATCTAATCTTTACTATGATTATTCTTTGTAATATTGTGTAGAGTCTATTCTTACAACTTGCAAATTTTAATTTTTATCATTTTTAGGTTAAGTTTCTCCATGCTCATGTTCTTGACAGTGATAACTCTTTTAAAATATATAACATCAACAATTTAATTTTCCTTAGCAAGAATTCTCGTTACTATATAGCTAAGCATTTTTTATACCCATTATATGGATCTCACCAATTTTATCAATTAAAACAACTACAAATAGAAATTTGGAATATAGATCCAGTTCATCAAATGTTAGATAAAAAGAGAAGTCGGATCAACCAAATTCATGAAACACAGTAGGAAAAAAAAAATATCATTCTCCAGTGGACATTAGATAGAGAAAGATCCGCTGAAAGGAAATGAAAATATAGGGTTACTTAAAAATATATTGATGAATTAGTACAAAACTTTTCTAATTTAATTAGGGTATTAAATTCGAATTTTGAATAAACAGTTATTTTAAAACTTTTAATGAAGTGTTTTACTATCCTTTCGGAGTAATCAGACTAATTTCATAGCTAGGGTTACTCAAAAAGAAAATCAAAACCAAATTTCACCTCAATAATTGATGAAGGGGGCATAAAGTTATGATATGTGCTTACTACTTGGTGCTTATGGTGATTTAGGAAATTGGGTATGTCGTGTGGTCCCTTGCAAAGATATTAAAAATACAAAAGAAATATGCCTGAAAGTTGGGTCTCATCGTTTGCAAAATTGGGGAAAAGCAGGTTTTGTGCGCAAATGGGTACACATGGGAAGATCTTGATAACTTAGTTTCGAACTATCCACAAACCACCGAGTCACTTTGCCACCAAGTCTTCTTCCCTTTTAAAAGCATATGCTTAATGCTTTCCTTTTGTTGGGTTTAACTTCAGGGTTAATTGCACAGATTTAGTCCCAATAATTAATTTTCCACCATTCAATCACTAATTTAATAATCTACATAAACATTTAGTTAATTAAACATGGATATCTGTTTCTATTTAGGGTTGATGATGTTTGATAATTAATTAAGGAGAAAACCTAAATAATGAACTTAAAGTTGAATTAATTAGGTTTAGATCATGAGTTAGATTAGTAATGGATTCAAAATGAGTCAACAATATGTACCAAAAAGGGTTAAAGATGAATACCGAATTGTATTTCCTCAAAAGAATAGCGTCCAGCTCAAGAAAATAAATAAATAAAAGAATCCGATATTACCAGCTACAAGAATTCTCCTTCATTTGGTTAATTCAAAGTAAAAATTATTGGCTGAGCTTTAATTGCCTTTACACTTAAGAATCCAAAGTAAAAACTATTGGCTGAGCTTTAATTGCCTTTACACTTAAGAATCCAATATTCGAATGAAATCGTTGTATATCTTTTATGTGACAATAAGTTGTTAATTAATTTCATTAATGAAGGTTAAAATTAGTTGATTTTTTTTTTTTTTTTTAAAAAGGGAAGGGGAATGGATGGTATGAGAAAATTGGTGCACAGAATTTCATGCCCAAACCTCTTCACTGCTCCTATCTTTGATAGGTGAAAAATGTGATTGTATAAAGAAGGGGGGGAAAAAAAAGGTTCCCAACCAATACATCAAAAAAGAAAATAGAAAAAAAAGAAAGAAAAAAAGTGCTTTATCAGTAGTTAAAGATAATGGTTCCATGATTATGACAATAGATATATCCTACAAGACTTCATGTAATTATATAAATTATTTTAGATCTGGTAAATGGTTGGATCGAATTATCTCAAATTCAAAGTTATATATTTTTGAGTTTTTTTTAACAAAAATAAATTAATTTATGGGCCATCCTTAAAAAGTAATAAATTACAAAAAAGAACCACAATAAACAGATTGAAACATGAATTTTTAGATAAATTGAATTAAACGGATTCATCAGAGAATACGTTTTTTTTTTTTTGCGGGTAAAATTAGACTAAAATGAAAATGAACATGATAAAATTCTCATAGAGAATTTTAATAGAAATTGCGTAATTTCTATTAAGGGTGAAATTCTATATATAATTTTGTATCTGATTCAAAGATCTCCCAAAACATTAAAAAAAATATATAGATTTTTATCAATGAAACCTTATAAATTCATCATTGACTTTTTTTTTTTGAAATAATTAGTAAAATATTTATCATGACAACTGTGATGATACTGAATATAAAATGAAAAAATTTTCACATCAACTGTGACATATTTGGCATGATAGTAAAAAGTATTAAATTACAGTAACGATGGCATTTACCGTCACAATAGATAGAACATTCAGTGACGATACTAAAATTTGTCAAATATCCCTTTCCTAAATACATATAGTGACGGTTATTTTCATCACTAGAAGTATTTGCGACAAAAATTGAATTTTTTAAAATTTAGTCGTTTTTTCTTTTGCGAAATATCTTGCATTGTTGGGGAGGAGGAAGACACAGGCATTAATCCAACAAAAAGTGATACGGTGGTGGGTGGCTCTGTAGGGTTACAACAATGCTCCATTTCAGCTTTAACAAAGACCCCGTCCCATCACAAATGAAATCCCCTTTCCTTTTTTCTTTTTCTTTTTTTTTATAAATTTTTTCATAATATGAAGCAATGATCTTCACATGCTTTTACTTTGTTCCTATTTCTTTTGAGTCCTAAGTTCTAACTTTTACTTCCAATTCCCAATGAGCTAAATATTCATCTATACAAACTTTTATGTCTTTCAAAAATTAGTTTATGTCGAGTGTACCTATGAATTTATTTACATGACATTTTTATGTGAAAACTTATAATTTAATTTTTATACGTAAAATATTATTCATAAATTTTATATACATATGCAATAAGCTTATTCAATCTTTTGATTTGGGTCGATCATGGCCTTTCTACTTATTCAACTGTACATACTATATTATAGAATAGGATGAGACTAGATAGTTAAATTTAATAATAGTGGATTAACATTAATTGCTTCAAAATTATGTACTCAATTTAAAATTAGTTGCACATTGCATTTATAAGTCATTCTTCTATCATTTAAACTTCCCATATGAGATTCTCTGCAACAAATATGAATCAAAATCAACAGAGAAAGAAAAGGTTAAATAGAAAAATTAAGAAAAATAATAAAATTGTCACTATAACGTTTGAAATTGATGAATACAAAAAGAAGCAGAAGAGATCTAATAATAATATGGCAATGCTTTTATTAGAAAAAATTTCATGATTTACCAAAATTTTTATATTTTTTTCATCTTTACTACTAATTTTTTATTTTTTCGTTTGTACCTAAAATTATTCATTTGTACCAATTTTTTCAATTTGCTTTAAGTTGCTAAAACACTCTCCTCTCTCGCTCTGCAGTCCACACAGCCTTTAAGTGTTCAGCTTCGCAATCATCTTATCATCTCCATTTCTGCTTTTCGTTTATCATAATAGTAACTTATAGTTCGCTTTTGCCAGTTTCAGCATCACTGCAGCAGTTGCTGCTTTAGTGGTGGTGAGTTTTGAAGTAGCTACATCATACTTAGTGGGAGCTAATAGGCCTATAACTTTTGATGATGAAATTAAATCTTAGCTTGGGATGCGGTACCGACAATGGCCAAGCTGTTATCAATGTTTGTTTTCTTATTTTTTCTTTTTAATTAATTCTATGAAAAGATCTAGACATACAATATGATTCAAGTCAGATTTCTATTTCTTTTTTTTTGTTCCGTTGAAAATCGTTAAGATATACTTAAGGTATTCTCATGTTATTTCTAAAAATATACTGAAGTATCTCCCAGATATACTAATGTATTCCCAAGAAAGTCATTCCATAGAAATTCTTAAGGAATTTTCAAAGCATACACGAAGTATTTCCCTGAAATTTCCAAAAATATATCGAAATATCTCTAAGGTATACCTAATATAGTCAGAGAGAATTTGTTCTAAAAAATTAGGAATTTTCAAGGTATATTCAAAGTATTTCTAAAATATTCCTAAGTAATTCTTAAGGTATATTAAAGGTATCCCCAAAGAATTTCGAAAGGCATATCAAACTGCTTATTTGAGATTTTGTGATGTTTTGAATTTTGATTAAATTCTATTTTTCTTCTTCAATGATTTAGTTATTTTTGTTCTTTTGTTGGTGTTTTGTGAAAATTAAACCAAGATATACCGAAAATATGTTGAAAATATATTATCTACGTATATTTTGGAGTGATTTTAAAATTCATGTATTATTTTAATTTTAAAAATTTATTTTCAATAAAATTGAAAAAAAAAAACTTTGAGCATTTGTAAAAATGTAAATGGGTACTTTTTTTAATATCTTTGAAAAATTCCCCCTTCATTAGAGCAGCTAGCATATGTTTTGATTTGTAATTAATAGTCAAGTATATATAGGTTACTTTGTTGGACAAAATAGTGGACAAGTTATCAATATTTTAGGGAGCCCAAGTAATTTGAACCGGCAAAAGCAGCCTATGCAGTTTGTTTTCACTCTGAATAGGTGGGCTTTTTTTCTTTTCTTTTTTTTTTTTTTTTCCATCTTGATTTCTTATTTTCTCAATTAACATATATAGAAGGAAATGCTAATTTGCCTATATTTAAAAAAAAAAAATGGATACAGCAATTCCCCACCCGACAAAAAATCAGATTCCGTGATGCTACTTTAATTGCAAAAATATGCTCTAATCAACTGCACGCGGCCATCAGAATTTCTTAGAGAATATAAGCATTTATTATCAATAATTTAGAAAATTAATGAAAATAATAATTTTTTCCAAAATAAAAGGCATCAACTTTTTCAAACCCTATACTTGAGAGGCCTAATTCAAGTGGCAAGAGTATTTGCTCTTAGGAGATGTGGTTTTGAATTCTAATAATCTATTTTGTACTAAGTGTAATTTCACTTATATGGCGAGTGCAAGAAAATGACTACCCTCTAAACCCTTTAAATGTTCTTTTCGCACTAAGTGTGATTTCGCTTTTACTGTAAGTACAAAAAAAAATAACTATCTCCTAAATCCTTTAAATATATCTATGAAACGTTCCCTCTCCCTAGTAAAAATAACTTTTTCAAACCCTATCTAGTTAGTGCAGTCATGGTTTGATTTTAATTTTCAAAATTAATAATGCAAAACAGAATCATAAACATGGATTGATTCAGTAGAAGAAAATTTTCATAATTGATTAGTCTAACTACCTGTCAAAGTTGTAGTACTGTAAGACTCAAAAAGCATACCAACAGTTGGATCAAGAACCAAAACAAAATATTGCACTACATATATAAAAATAGATTCATGCATTTAATCCACATTGCATTGCATGCAGCCTACAATTATTTAAAGTAGTCGCCACTAGAAAACCCTAATATATGAATAAGAATAAGAAGCTTTTGTCAAAGTAGTCAAAACCTGCTGGCTGCTGTCCTTGAATTCATTTCTAATATTTACCCATGTGGTTTTTTAAGAATATGGTCTAGAAACTGACAAAAGAAGTATTCAACATCAACTTTGTAATATATATATATATATATATATATATATATATCTGGACACGCATCACTCAGTTTGGGCCTGAGGATGTAAATTGGCCCACTAAACACGATCAAGATTCAAGACTATACTGAATCTCGGACAGAAACGTAAACCAATTTTATATAAACTGCCATCTCCGACGAAGACTGACATCTCTAAGCAGCAGTTTATCTCCTCAGAAGAGCTTTAGCATGATTGAATCAAAGTCAAACTCATAGACAATGAGCTAATTAATACAAAGTTGAGATACATGATAAAACTCTGTAAATAAAAGATATGCATGATGCAGTCATATATACCAAGGCGAAGAATTAGTTTAGATTCTTGCGTGTATGCTAAATATTCAAAAATCCAGGCTATCCAGCAGTACAAATTCTCTTCAGGCAAGACTGATTATCATGACAGTGCAGAAATACATGCAGATAGTATAATATACAACAAAAGTTTTCCCAATTCTTACAAGGGCACACCTATTTACAAACTGAAAGGACCAAATAAAATTGGGACCTCAAGCTCTTGAAACAAAATTTAGTAAAATTATGCCACAGCAGCATATTTGGATAGTGCATGCTTCTATAAAAATTAAAAACACATGAGACAACAACAAACATAATGTAGAAGGACTAAACTACAGAGTACCGACGGCAAAAACTTCCTCGGTTAAAGTGAAATAACGCTGCACGGCCTCTCTGCAGAATTGTGGAACGAGATCACACACACATCTGCCCATTGGATGTAGCTGCTTCGGGATGGTAATGGAGGATTTCCTTCCACATCATCTCCCGTATCATCTCTTCCCCTAAATCCTCATCTATGTCTAGATCAATTGGGACCTGGGCCGGAGGATTGCTGTTGGGATCATACAGTGGAGACATATAAGGATGTTGGAGTGCTTCAGTAACAGTTATTCTCTTTGATGGGTCAAAAACAAGCATTTTTTCCAGTAGATCAATTGCCAAAGGATGGGCATTAGGGTAAAGAAGAGAAAAAGGAGTCCCAGATGAATGTGAAAGTGATTTTATATATTTCTTGGCCTTGGGATTATCAATAAATTCTAGATCCTCCTCTGTCTGACTTCCAAGGATGTTAATGATGAGTTTAAGCTGGTTGAGACACTCTGTGCCTGGAAAAATAGGTTTTCGACCTAAAAGCTCAGCAAAGATGCATCCAACAGACCAGACATCAATGGATGTTCCATAGTTATCACAGCAGAGTAGCAGTTCTGGTGCTCGATACCAGCGAGTAACAACATACTCGGTCATGAACTGGCCTCTGCCATTGCTAATGCGTGCAAGCCCAAAATCACAAATTTTTAGATCACAATTAGCGTTGATGAGTAAATTTCCAGGCTTCAGATCTCGGTGGAGAATGTTTGCTGAGTGAAGATACTTAAGACCTCGAAGCAGCTGCATCAAGAAGTGGGATTTTGTTAAAAACTCAAAAGGCCCCTGAAAAGAAAACCTTAAGAAATTCACTAGCATCAAAATTTTTCTCCTAAAAAGAAATGCCGAAGCACCGAAGTTACAAAGGCTAGCAGTTCAGAAGTCCAAAGGCAAGCTTCAGAGATTGCACATGCTTGCAGCACATAGACATATTCAAGATCAGAACCCTCTTGCCAAAGAACAAGCTTATTTTGCATGAACAGAGCTAAACATATGAGAAGTAACGACGAAAGCAAGAGAATGCATAAACAATTTCACCAATTATAAAAAAAGCAAAAAGATCATGGGCAATTGGAATGATTAGAAAGCCTGAGGAACTCCTACAGCAATGAAATTTTGCCAGTTTAGCACTGAAATCTGTTAAAATAATAATTAAGGGGGAAAAAAAGGCTAAAAGCAATGTTAATGAAAGTCTCACAAAATCCAATAAAATGCAGAGGAAAACATGTGATTTTCATTCATGTGGATTAGGAGATGAAATGAACTTATTCCAAAGTAAACCAGTGTAATCCACATCATAGATGAAAATAATCAATACAGAAAGACAACAGACATTCTTGAATATCATACACATATATGTCCCGGGAAATGGATGAGCTAATTATCAGAACAAATTTTTGAGACTTTAACTTTATAATGAAACCTACGAAATCAGGATGTAATTAATTGTGCATCACGTTAAACGGTTTCTCATACCCAAGATTATTTGCACGCAAGATTCTAGCCTAACTCAATCACAATGCTAAAGTGATTGCTTGGATTGTGCATATTGGGAGAGTTTACTAGCCTCCTAGAAAGGTAATCCATCCTGAACATGTTTCTCCCAATTCCTATCTTTGATTTTTTACTTTATACACATCCTTCATTTTTTACAAATCACAATTGATAATAAGAAATGACTGAGACAAACAAAAACTTTCATACACTGATACAATATCAGCCAGTAGTTGAATTCGCTTAGCACTATCTCATTCCCAACTTGAAACTTGATTTCCAGGCATCGAAAATAAAAGGCTCTAGCATAATATCTTGGGAAGGAGTTCTCTTGGAGTACAGCATGTAGTTCATAATTCATAAAGTATCTTGAATATTTAAAATTGAATGCGAATATAACCAAATTCTGATGTTAATATACACCCCAATAGTATCATAGCAAATCATAATATCGCATTCTAGTTATATCATGCAACCATGTATCTAACCATGTGTTAATTAAGTCATAACCAATATGGAAATTAGGAGGTCAAGAGACTAGGATGAAAGCATATTAATTTAGGTATTTGACCAGTGAGACCAAGCTGAAAGTCACAAGTCAGGAAGTTCACCATGCAAGTTTTCTAACAAAAATTCGTAACAAAATCTAACAGATTGCATTTCCTCAATTAGCTTTTATTACCATTAAAGCTAGCTATGCTAGTAACAGCTGACAACAATTCGCCTTTTCCTTTTTGACTCCAGTTCTAAACTTCTAAAGTCTACTTTATATCAATTATTTCTACTAATAGTCTAGCATACAGATACCTGGAATAGGAAGTATTGGCAGTGATCATTTGAAAGTGCTTGAGATGACTTGATGATCTGATGAAGATCTGTATCCATGAGTTCATAGACTAGATAGACATCCTTGAAACTTCTCCTATGGATAGGCATCATGACATCCTTCAATTGAATGACATTTTCATGTCGAAGATGCCGAAGAAGCTTCAATTCACGTAAAGTTCTCAGAGCATCAACACGATTGTCGAATACGTTGTGTATTTTTTTTATGGCAACTTTCTCATTGGTTTCTCTGTCGACAGAAGAGCACACAATTCCATAAGCTCCTCGGCCAATAGGCTTGATGGGCACATACTTTGTGTCAATCTCAAATAAGTTTTGCCACATGGAATAGTAATGCTTCCCCTGAATTCTAATCCCATTCGGTGGCTCAACGGGAGTCGCCATTTCCTGAAAGTCAATGTCTAAAACAAAAACATTGCTCACTCGCCATACTGTTAAAAAAAACTATAAAATGGGGAAAATTTTGAGCTGTGGGCATCGATCATAAGATTTGTAACACAAAAATGACCCATTACGTAACATTGCATGCGAAGTAAGCATCCAAAAACGAGGCAAAGCCATCACATAGATCAATTACAAAGTCTCTCACATAGAGACACTGTAACAGGAGTTTCAAATCATCTGTACTTCCACCTATAATTCCCAAGGCAGCCATAAAATTTCGATTGCTGCCCAATGGCATCACTTAAAGAAGCATAAACACATTAAAAGTTCCGAGTTCCGACAACTACTATTCAAAAAAAATCAAGTAATGAAAATGAAAAAAAAAACTTACTTTGGATGTTGTGAAAGTCTTCTTTATCTAAATAAACCAACTTTGCAATCCACTACTCGCATCGGAACTCAACTGCAAAAATTTCTGTAGAGAAATTTCAAATTCCCGCCAGTTCCCAGCACACAAAGCTACTCCCTCTTCCCAATTTATCCAAAAACCTCCATGAAACCCGCTCTATTGCTGATTCAATAGGCCCTTTCTGTCAGCGAGCTCATTCACCATGAAGCCAGGGTCAATTTCGCGCCACAATTGCCATAAAATTCAGGCTTGCTTCGTATTCGATCTACAGCAGTGAAGCGGATGTCAATTGTCACTTCTACGAAATTTCGCAAAGATCGAGATCCGTTATCTCGTCGCGATCAGAGTAAAGACAGTAGAGAGCGAAGGCGAAGGTAAATAAAAGTTATTAAAATATAAATAATGATAATTAATTAATAATGTGGATATTTATTTTGGCTCAGTGCAGCTCAGTGCTTCGTTTTCTGTCTTGTAACGACAGCCGATAAGGATAATTTTCAGTTTTATTTTATGGCGGTGACGTGTTAGGTTCAAAAGAACTTACAAAACGACAGCGTTTCAGTCCGAGCACGCACTCAATTGCTATTTTCCGGCGTTGAAATCCTTGGAGATATCTTCGCCCGTGATGAAAGCATATTCTTCCCTTCGCTTCTTTTGGGGGAAACTCTGGTGTCCTTTGGAACACCCAAATTTTTATATTTCAACCTATCAAATAAATGTTATTATTTAATATATGTACCAATATAAATTAATTCAATTTAAAAAAGCCCAAAAAGAAAAAATTTAGCATGACGTCAAAGTTTAAATAAAGATTACACCGGTTAAATTGAGGTAATTAAAAATTTTATTTAAATTTATGGTAAATTTAAAAATATTTACAAATTTATAGTAGTTTTAGAAAAGACAATGAGGCGTGCGTCAGTCCAAATGGCACACTCCCAGACTGATCACCATGTGGCTGGCATTCGTACTACAAGTGCCACGTGGCTGGCGTACGTAAAATTATCAATTTATAAGATCAAAATTTGAACAATAAATTTTTATATTTGTATATTATTTTTTTTTCTTTCACAATTTATTTGTACATTTTTTATTACTAAAAAATTTTATAAATTTTTATTTCTTACATTTTACTTAATATATAATTAAATTTTACATACTTTATGTGAAATTTAATTTATTCATTAGATAAAAAATTTAATTTATCAACCTCTAATTTATAAATTGTATCTTTATTTTTCTAAAAAATAATTAAACAAAATTTAATTAACAATTAATGGCCAAGGAAAAATAATAATAATAATGTGGATTAACTTTTAAAGCAAATGATGTACGAAAAAAACTTGCTATAAAACAACTTTTATAAATTTTCTCTACATTTTTTATCCCTCAAAATTTTTATAAATTATTATTTCCTAAATTTTATTTAATGTATCGTTAAATTCTAAATGCTTTAATTTATAATTTATTTACTTAATTTTCATTAACTATTATTATTATTATCAAACTTTAATTTATAAATTATATCTTCGTTTTTCTAAAAAGTAATTAACAAACTGAATGCATGGTCATGCTCGTTGGTGTGCGCCACCTGTGCCACGCTGGCGCACCTCACAGATCACTCGCTATTTCAAGTGACGCACATCGATCAAACTACCACAAATTCAAAATTACTATTAAAACTCCACAAATTTGGAAATTTCACAAAAACGATTCTACCTTTGGAAGAAGCAACTGGATTGACAGATTTTTTGTTCCAGGATTTTGGTTATATGCAAACAACTGCCACTAAGTTTTTCGAAGTCCTAAGTATTTAATGAACCAATAGTGATCAATGATTTGATGGGTTTAAGTTATATATTGAAACCCCAAGTTAGTAATTTCATATTCAGTTTCATTATTTGCAGGGCATGGCTCTTATGTGAGTTGATGGGTTAGGTTATATATTTCACTTCTTTATTAGAGTTTGAGACAGCCATTTGCAGTGGATCATTGTTTCACAGTACCCTTCTTCTGCTTGCTTCAATTTTTCATGCTTATTTTTAGAAAACAACATGTGGGGAAGTTGGAAAAATTGTTGAATGTTATGTAGATTATACTGTCTGTATCCTTACCAGAAAGTTTGCAAGAGAGCTATTGAACCTCTCACATCTTCATTGCTTCACAATCTATGTGTCGCATTGTGCAACACATTACAGTAGTTCGTATGGAGCAGGGGCAGTGATTTTGGATAATTGTAATTTCAATGAATCAGTACATCTTCATAGTTTTGACAATGAATTTGAACTTTATATTTGGTGAGTATGAGTGAGATGGTACAAATTAATTCCTCGCCAGTGTGACTGCAACTACTGATACAGATGCCTCTGCCAGCATATACTAGCAGGTATCTGTGCTCGCAATATGCAAAATTTGGTTTGGATTAATCATCGAACCTAATAACTTAATACCGGAAAATTGGTTAGTACCCGGTTGTTTGTTTCATTCTTAATTAATTTTAATTATACAAACAATGTGTGTGGAAAAAAAAAATGGCAATTATAATATCCCAGTAGTTTATATTCATTGGTGAATTTATGTAAATTCCAATTGGAACTTGTGCTGGTACCTACACATGTTTGATCACTTTCATGATTAAATATAGCAAATGACACACTCCAGAAGAAATGAGCAGGAAGAAGAAGGTAGGATGGA
Source organism: Balakata baccata (assembly GCA_949630135.1). NCBI lineage: Eukaryota > Viridiplantae > Streptophyta > Magnoliopsida > Malpighiales > Euphorbiaceae > Balakata > Balakata baccata. The sequence goes on along the minus strand of CATIWF010092621.1, from coordinate 32,454 downwards.
GTGTTGAGGAATTTAGTTGTCTCTGTACTTTCATTTGCCAGCAGTGTATGTGGCTGAGTCCTGCTCCTTTCCTTCCTCTGGCCCCTGAGAAAAAATTATTTCAGATTTGTTCTGTTCTAGCCATCATTAGTATTCAACTAAAGCCTATGGAAATTTGCAGGTCAGGTATTTGACACACAGCCTCACTGGGTTCCTATGGAATCAAAATTATATTGATAATACTGACAACCAAGTTCAGGATTAGTTTCGAATTGGAGCCTGGAACGGATAGAAACACTACTGATTTTAAGGAATCAACTAAAAAACTTTGAGTGGAGAATGTAGATTAAAGAAGGTAATGCCTGAATTTAATAGTATCCTTGTTTTCTTTCTATAGAGGCAATGCTTTCCAGTTACTTAGACAGCACCTTACATTATATATTGGAGAATGTATTAACTGCAATTGATGATCACTGATAAATACATCACATTTTAGATTGAGGGTGGATCTGAGCATGTGGGTTCACAAGTATGAGCGCCGACAACAAATTACAGATCAGATTTAGGCAAAATATTATAACATTTTCTCCCTATTATATAAAAAAGATTTTCTATGTTTTAATTATGTGCTTTTTTTAGCAATTGATTATGCAAAATTAATTGGCATGTAGTTGTATCATTGTTTTTTTTTTTTTTTTTTTTTTTCATTTTGAGGGTAACGTAGTTGTGTTGATTAAAGTGGAACTGCCTTACAAGGGGGGAAAAATATTGGGCCAATAGATAATCGAATGGGCCTAAAAGCCCAACTATAACAAATTTTTCCATGGACCTGGAATCGTAATTGATTTGGCATACAAGAGATCGACGGAGGATCCATCCAAAATTTCCAGTTTTCTTCAACGCATCAGCAAAACCTGAAAATCAGAGTGTAACAAAAGGCAAATATAATAACAACAATTAGCAATAACAATTTTTCAGCTGGAAGAGTCATAAGGTCTTTTGGGTCCTCTTTTTTGCCGATGAAGACCCCCTTGACTTTGTCCGTCTATTAGCCCAGCGAGACGGTATGCATAAGAAGAGGGATTTAGGATTATGCTTGGAAATGCTGTTCGGAATTTTTTGAGCATGCATTGCTGTTTTTCCCTTTCAAAAATTAAAGCTTTTTTCGGGCTAGGGTTTAAGTGGAGCTTTTTTTGGGTGACAGCGGGGATTTTTCATCCTTGATTAGTTAAGTGGCAAGTGAACGGTTGCCTTCTCCTGGCCCTCGATTGGCCTATAATGATAAGGGCATATGTACCTAATAAATTATTAATGAATTACATTCTAATATATATTTAATTATTTTATTTATATTAATTAAATAATTTACGTATAATAAATTAAATTTATCCAATAATTTCTTCTAATATACAATTAATATGGGTTTTGACTACAACTTGATTCTCCACTTTATCCCAAAGTCGACACAAAAAATGTTAGCTATTACATAAAAAAAAAAAAAAGTTGGACGGCCAAATCTTTCGGTTATACGATTTTCTTGGAATAGTAAATCAAAATGCTCTTTTAATTTTGTAGAATCTAAAACACTAAGTAACCTAAAATATATTATATTTCATCATTAAAGAAAGGTAATATTCCCCAAAAAAAAAAAATAAAAAGAAGTTTTCAATCCCTGGAATTTTGTTTGACGTGAAATAATTAATTCTAAATTTATAATCTAACAAGGAATATTTTCTTGTTAAATTAAAGTGTTTTTTTTTTTTATAAAATTTTATAGTGCTTGATTTAGGAGTAGTTAATTTGAGACAGGATGAATCATGTTTAATCATTTCAATCAACTAAAAAGTTGAAAGTTGAAACTGAAAATCAGCCGAAGCTTTTACATCTATGAACAAGAATAAAGCATTATACTTATTCATTAATCATCCCTTAATTGCGTAGTTTGGACTAGGAGAAGCAAGAGGCCACTCCAATTAAGCATGTCACTGTGCCGCCCCCCATCTCTCAATTTCTTAATTCAAAAAAAAAAAAATCATAATTTAAAAAAATTGAACCATATATGTAATTATATATAATAATTCCATTATTGCTAACTACAAGTAAAAGTCAAATGTAATTGAAATATAATTTTTTTTAAAGTAAATATTAAAGATATAATATTTTAATTTAAAAATATCAGAAATTAAACTTGATAACTGATACTTTGATATGATTCTTTCAAAATTTTATGGGATATTTTTTAAAAAAGAATAGAAAAATTTATGTGAAAAAACAAATTTATCTTTTTTAAGACATACTCTCCCGTTTATGTTTTTCAAATAAAATAATTCCAATTAATTGTCATTTTATGGATGCAATGTAACATTGATTTTTTTTTTTAATCATTTTAGCTTTGTGTTAATTTTATATGTACTTTTTTTCAATTTTAAATATATAATTTAATTTATTGAGCTTTTCTTTTCTCTATAGATAAGGCTATTAATAAAAAATTTTAAAATCTATATGCAATGAAAAAAGGATAATTAGTTTGGATTTGAGGGATAAGTATTGTTAGCAAAAGCAAGGTGGATAGAATAGATTCAATAGAAACAGTACAGAGAAAGTAGACAAAAACACATGGTATCTATTGCATAGCTACTCTGGCAACTGATGATTGCTCTCCCAACCTCCTAACAGTCAAAAACTACAAATAGTAATCCTCTGTTTACGGACTCAGAGTGAAATAGTGAATGTCCTCCACCACCTATTTTTATACTATATTACACAAATTAATTTATTTGTTTTGTAATAACTAGTTTCCCTTAATTCAACTTTTGAGTTTAATTATTATTTATTACATACCTCATTGTCATTTTTTTAGTTTATTTCAAATTGGATTTTTTTTTAAATAATTAGTAAAATATTTATTCTATCTCCTTTTTTTTTTTTTGGTTAAGACATTATCTCCTTTTTTAGTTATGAAAATGTTGCTGTCGACCAGAGATTCGTCTCGCTAATCCAATACAAGTCTTGGAAACGATGCCGTTGCAGTGCATGCATTCAGTAAAATTGACCCATCATCCATATATGCATGCTTTTTATTAGTACATCTTTTTTCATATTTCTGTTTCCCCATTTCTTTTTTATTTATAATTCCTTTCCGAATATTAAAATTCTTTTTTTTTAAAAAAGTAATTTGATAAAATTGTTGCACATGGTGAACACAGTTTTATTTATTTTTTATTAATATGTCTTAAACGCATTTTAAAAAGGGGATAGAGAATTTTTTTTTTTTTTTTTTTAAGAAAACTGAATAAGAACTTTAGGGAACCGAAAAAAAAATATATGTGTGTAATAAAATCTCTCCAATAATGAGAAAAAAGAAAAATTAAACAAAAGAAAGAAAATAAAAAAGAAAAAAGGAAGAAGCTTGGGTTAAAAATTAAAAAGATAAATCATGGAAATTATTTTTATTCATATAATATTTTATATTTTATTAATATGAACTTGATTTTGATAAAGTAGTATATAATTCTTTTTTGAAAGATATAGATAAATTATGATAATAATTTTTCAATCTAAAATTGTCGACCCACCATCTTTATTCTTTTTAGATTTCATTATCAATGTGTCTCGATTTTTTTTTTTTTTTATCGAAAAGTCCCCCGATTTAGAAATACGAATTTTCTATATATGTTGTTTGGAAATAAAAAGACAGAAAATGGCTTCTTATGTAAAATATGTACGGAAAACTGCTTCACCCCAAAAAAAAAAAAAAAAACCTGAAATACAAAGAATGAAAGCGAGCTTATAAAAAGCATATCTATGCACGCACTGTCCTTAGCCTCCCCTCCCTCCTCTCCTAAAAAAGGAATCTCATAGTACTAATCTCCATATCCAACCGTAGATCTCTGTTTATCCTCTCTCATCTTTCCTTCTTCTTCTTCTTCTTCGTCGAGAACCAAGAAAACCAGATCAAAGTTAATTAATCATCATGTTCGATTCATCATCAGAGCTTCCTGATTGTTCTTATCAAAATCAACCGGTTTTAATCTCCCCCGTCTCCCCCACACCTAACCATTCTTTGTATCTTTCCAATCTTGATGATCAAAAGTTTCTTAGATTCTCCATTAAATATCTTTACCTTTTCAGAAAATCTGTTAACTCAGATATCTTGAAATATTCACTCTCCAAGGTTCTTGTTCAGTATTATCCCTTAGCTGGGAGGTTGAGAACCAGCTCCCACGATGATCATAAGCTCGAGGTCGATTGCAATGGCCAGGGCTCTGTATTTGCTGAAGCTTTCATGGATATTACTGCTGAAGATTTTCTTCTACTTTCCAGGAAACCAAACAGGTCATGGAGAAAGCTTTTGTTTAGAGTCGAAGCACAAAGCTTCTTGGATATCCCTCCTCTTGTTATTCAGGTAATTAATAAGTAATTAATATCATCACTTCCTTCATGATTAATACTTCTCTTCATACTTAATTCAGTTAATTAGCTTAATTAGTGTTCCATTAATTAATATGATTAGGTTAAAACTTAAAAATAATAATATCCTCTGACTTTGGCACATGATAAAAGATTAATTATAGCTTTCTAGTTATTCAACATGTTATCTTTCTTTTTCAATCATGCAAGCCCAGGAACGTGATTTTGCAAAGGCAACTAGGAAACGTGAGAAATTCGTAGACTGTTATGTCAACTATCTTATATATATATATAGATTAAATTATGGATTTAATTATTTTATTTTTATTGATTAAAATAAATATAATATATATAAATTTTATTTAATAATTGAATTACGATATATTTCATTTAATGATTAAACTTTTGTATAGATACAAAATTACCTAAGAATTTCTCACCCCAAAAGCCAAAAGAAAAGCTCTAATTTTTCGCTGGCTGCCATAGGCCCATAGTGACAGTTGCTTTTGTGCTGTATGTTACGACGTCGTTTAGCTTTTGTCGGCCCTGTCTTAATGTAATGTCATCCAACAAAGTAGATGACCCTACTCTTACTGCCTTTAGTTATTGCTCCAACTCCTCTTCCTCTGCTCTTTTACTAATTATGATTGGGTTGGTCACAAATCACAACCACAAATATAGTTAAAGCATGTTTTTTCATATATATATATATATATATATGAGAAATCATACCGAAATTTTGAATTCAAAATTTCACATTCCTCGTAAATATATCAGTAAGCTAAAGTAAATAATAATATTTTTTATTTTTTTTTTATTTCAAATTTTCACCTTTTGCAGGTAACAAATCTAAGATGTGGGGGTATGATATTATGCACCGGGATTAATCACTGCCTATGCGATGGTATAGGCACTTCCCAATTTTTACAAGCATGGGCCCAAATAACCACAAAACCGAATCATGATCTCCCAATCACACCATTCCATAGTCGCCACGTGTTAAAACCCCGTAACCCTCCACAAATAACCTTCACACATCCTGAATATATCAGAAATGCCCCTGATAAGGATGCGGACCCTATGGGTCTTAACCACTATTTACAGTCTCAGCCGTTAGTACCTTCATCCGTAACCTTCACCGTCTCCCATATCCTCCACCTCAAGCGAGAGTGCATCCCTTCCCTTAAGTGCACCGCCTTTGAAACTTTGGCATCTCACACGTGGCGCTCTTGGGTTAAGTCACTGGACCTATCGCCGTCACTTAACGTCAAGCTCCTTTTCTCAGTTAACGTTAGGAGAAAGCTAATTCCAGAAATGGCCCCAGGATATTATGGGAACGGATTTGTGCTGGGATGTGCCCAGACCATTGCTAGGGATTTGACTACTAGTAATTTGCACCACGGGGTGAAGTTGGTTCAACAAGCTAAATCATGTTTAAATGACGATTACGTCAGGTCCATGATTGATTTGTTGGAGGATAAAACGGTAAAAACGGATCTCTCTGCGAGCTTAGTCATCTCACAGTGGTCAAAGCTAGGGTTAGAGGATTTGGAATTCGGAGAAGGGAAGCCATTGCATATGGGTCCTTTATCTAGTGATATATACTGCTTGTTTTTACCGGTCATCGGCGATATTAATGCGGTGACCGTGCTTGTCTCGGTGCCAGAAAGTGCGGTCGGAAAGTTTGAGTATTATATGAAGGAGGATTGTTGGGATAAAGAAGCTAATGGAGATGCTAATGGTAATGAATTTCATTTTGAAGAAAATGGATTAATCTGAAGAACCTTAACTGTTATGTATGCCATATTGTTTTGTTTCCTTTTTTTATTTTTATTTTTATTTTTTCTCCAATATATAGTTCTCCTACTAGATGGATCGACATATATAATTGCTGTATTAATTAATATAAATCAAATTATTATGAATAATTATTTAATATACTATAAATCGATTTCTTAGAGAGAAACAAACAAAAAAAAAAAAAAAATTGTTGTAGTGGCAATCGATAAATATAAAATCATTAGGGAGGTGTGGGGTGATATATGGAGCAACTTGGAAAAGTGATGAATGTCACTATAAATACAAGGAAAGAGTTAGAGCACTTTTGAGCAAAATTAGTGGACAATTACTTCTTAACCATCATCAATATGTTTTGCATTTTTCAACGCTATCATGATCATTAACGCAAGCGTGCGTTAACAAATTATAAATTATTAACTGTAACGCTTTATTTTGTTTTGTTTTGTTTTGTTTATCTAAAATTTCAAATTCGAAAAGAATCATAAGAAAAAGAAAGTGCTCAAGCACAAAAGTGATAAAAACATATAAAAGGGTAATTTGAGTATTCACATGATTTGTTGAAAAATAAAATATATATATATCTATAAAAAAACCGACCCGGCAATTACAGGTTAACAGCTCCCCTGGAAGGAAAGGCATTGAAATTGGTTGTGTTTTATGTGAGTTTGTGTTGCCCCACTTTGATCTGATTTGGATATTCAAAGAAAATGGTAAGGCAGCAAACTCTGTTTATATATATATATAGGCTTTTAAGGCGTGGGCATAAACGACAAAAGCCATATGAAGGTCGTTTTCTTGTGTGACATTCTCTTTTCCTCTTCACATTCATCAACTTTTAGTCATAAACGTCAATTACGTCTAATTCATGGCAAAGGCCATGAGATTTTTGAAGTCTAGAAATTGAGGGACAATGCACTTGTTTGTATATGAAATTCCTACATGGATCCATAATCTAATCTAGTGGTCATTATCGTGTACAAAATTTTATTCGCAACAAGAGACAAAGGAGCTATAAAGTCGGGCACAAGGTTTGAATTCATTCTCTAGCTAGATATTGGTGAATCATTCAATCACTTATTTTTATTTATAAATTATCTTTTTTTTATTAAGAGACTTCATAGATCGTTGACTACACAACAAGAGATATTCATCTTATTACACTGTAAAAATAATAAACTTCAACCAATATCGTTGGATGGTAGAAAAAAAACTCGACCTTGAAACATCTTATAATTCGGTTTTTTTTTCCTCTTATAATAAAAAAAAAATGAAAAAGGAAAAATTTAGAAAGAAAAATAATTAAAATTTATTTAAAAGATTAAAATGTCAAAACATATATAGCATATCTTAGATGGATGCGTTATTTAAGCATATATAGGACCGACATTAGCATACGAATTATTCTAAAGTACTGAATTAATCTCTTTAATTTTACTTTATCTTAAAAAATCAAAATAATAGTAACAATCAATCGAGAATTATGCCATCTAGTATATTAGTAGTATATGCATTAACTAATTAGTGTAAATTATAAAGAAACTCATGATATAATAGTATCAAGATTGAAAGATTAATTTTATTAATAAAAGGAAAACTTAATTTAGGGAGCCTTTAGCTATGAATCCTTTAATTTATTATTTCCAACATTGTGAAGTCAACTTTTTTCTTTTTTTCTTTATTATTATTATTATTATTAGGGGCTGGGGGGTGCTGATAAATTGATAATGCTCATGTTTTCTTTTTTGGAGGATGTGAAGAGCGCCACTGCCTGCTTCCCCACCAATACCATGTGCAGATTTGATGTTATCGTCAGTTATTGCTTACGCTTGAGCTGTAGGATAGAATTCCGATAACTTAAAATCAGTGGATTAAAATAAATATGAAAATTAAATAATTACATAAAGATCTAATTCATTAAAAATAAATAATATAAATGTTATATTACAAAAAAAAAGTAGAAAAGCTAATTTGTGGTTTTTGCCTTTATATTTTGTTTCATTGACTCTCAGTATTATTATAATTATTTTCATTTTATTCAATCTCTCAACTAATATTTTTATAAAAAAATATTACTTGTTCAAATACTTTTTATTTCAACTTATTCTAACTAGCATAAAATATTTGTATCTTATCCACTCATCCACTTGTTTTATTGAACTTGTATTAAAAATACAAATATTTTATGCTAATTAGGACAAGTTGGAATAAAAAGTGTTGAGATAAGTAACATTTCTCATTTCTATATAAATAGGTTGTGGATTTAGCAATTTCTCTTAATAGTTTCTTTGCCGAATCATACTATATATAAAAATAAGTATAAAGAGATAGACAATTTTACCAAAAAATCAACCTAATATATTACTTAATTGAGTTAATTTTATCATTTAATAATTTATTTGTGAAGTGTTCATTATTCATTAATTAAAAGTTTAATTCTATTAGGACTTTATCACTATTTTTTATATATAAAAAAAGATTAAAAAAATTAGAAAGACACGGTAAAAAAATGTAATCAACAAAATTATTTGTATATAATAAATAATTTAACAGCCATATTAAACAAAATAATTAATGAACCAGATAATTTGGCATGATTTTTTATATATATAATATGATATAATAATTAAATATAATTAACAATCATCTCCGCATAAATTTAATATTAGTATTATTTTAATTTGATTTGATTTATTTTATATAATATTTACGTTATTTTAAATATTTTTCTACTAAATATTAAATATTTAAACTATTTTATTTTGTTAATCTTTATTATTTATTAAATTAATTAACTTAATTATTTCGTATTATCGAGTGTTTTAATTATTTATTTATAAAAAAATATTAGTTTTGATATATTTGTGAATTATGTTATTTTATTTATTTTAATATAGATTTATTGTTAATATTATTTTAATTTGATTTATTTTTATTATTTTAAATATTTTATATTAAATAATTTTATTTTACTAATGTTATTACTTAGAAATTAATTAACTTAAATATTAATAAGTAATAAGAAGTAATAAAAATGTATTATAAATAATGAATATGCAATAAATAATTAAATTTAAAATGATAAACATTCAAGTTTAAAATAATAAATAATCAAATTCAGAACGATGAATAATTAAGTTTAAAACAATAAACAATTAAATTATAATTAATAAATTTATAAATTTATCACCATAATTTACCATACATAATTTATCATTACTATAACCATAAAGTAATTACAATTTATTTTATATATGACTCTTAATAATAAACTAATTAGTAATTTGATGAAATTTAAAATAAATATGCACTTTTATAATTTATTATGAAAAACTACTATAATAAGATGAAATAAATTGATAAAAAAATTATATAAAAACTAAATAATAATTAATGATGAGTTCAATATCTAATAATCACGTGCAAGATATATTAATAAAAAACTAGTTAATACAAAAGAGATTATAACATTAAAATAAATAATTGTAAAACAAAATTATGAATTATCATGAAGTATATATGCAAAAGAAAGTTCAATATTAGTAAAATTTAAATAATAATTAAAAAAAAAAAGAATGTGGTGGTTAAGTTAATTATGTGATGTGCTTGATAACTGGACAAGTAGGCCACCGGTAGGCTACTTTATAGACCAACATGACTAATTTATAGACCACCATGAGAAGTACTGAGATAGTGCTTCTTCATCTATTAATTAATGGGTTAATTTGATCCGTTTGAAAAAAAAAACTTTTTGTAAAAAAAATATTTAACATTTTGATTATTTGGTTCAAAATTTGTTTTAATATTGGAAGTGGAATATTAAATGACGCTAAAAAAAAAAGAGAGATAAAATGCGATATTGTGCAGAAAATATGAGATGGAATGTTATATGTGGCTAAAAAAATAAAGTATACCATATTATTTTTGAGTTCAATTTTCAAAATTTAGATTTCTCAAAAAAAAATTTCAAAATTTAGATTTTTTTTTTTGTTAAAATGAACTATTTTATAACTGAAATATAATTAAAATATAAATTGAATGACTGAAAATAAAAATTAATTCATAAAATATTTTTTTAAGATTCTAATAAAGCATGACGCATTAAATTGGCCTCACTGTCACGCAGTCACACCATGGAATTAGAAAAAAAGAATACCAATTATATAAACAATAACGTCGATGGAATTATACGGTGACACTGAGATGTAATTATATATTGTCGTTACTGAGTAATTTAATTAATATTTAAAAAAATTATTATTTATTTTTTCTAATTTAACACTTGTATTTTTGTGAGATTTCAAAAATATATAATTTATTCTTTATGATTTGATATAATATATTATTATTTTTATAAAATTTAAAAAATAATATAATATACTAGTAAAAAAATATTTTTTTATCTAATAAATATTAATTTAATAAATTTAGTACAATATTTCAAAATTTTAAGAGATAAATAATATAATTTTCAAATATCATAAAGTACTAGTGTATTATATTAAATTACCGTAAGTAAATTATATATTTTTTAAATCTAATAAAAGTACTAATGTATTATGTAAACTAAATAAAATAAATAATAATATTTTTTTAATATTTTCAGTTTGCGAGAATTATAAAATTTCTTGAATTTAAATTTCATCGTCACTATTTATTAATAGTACTGAAAATATATAATCAACCAAATGATATATATATATATATATATATAAAGAACGCACGCCCCCCATGCAATCCTAGAGTGGGATTTGGCGGTTGGCTATGTTTAAAATATTATGGAAAAGATGTAATTCCACTAATTATTTAATTAATTTCATTAACTAGGCATATTGGATATCAACATTATGGTAGGATTTGATCATTACTGACGTTAATATATTAATTAAGCTCACTATTTAGATAAGCATATATATTTAATTATTAAACTAAATCATTTTCTTTTGGGCTGGATGAGGCCCAATATTAAATTACCATCTAGTACCAGAGGTTGGACGTATGAAAAAAAAATGGAAAATACACCAAATACTCTTTCGTTTATGCAAAAGACTTTGTATTTTGGACTTTTACACTATTTTTTAAAAATTTATAATAAATTTTTTTACTTTAAATGACAGTTTTATTGTAATTAAAACTCTATCTAATTAGATTTTCTTCCACCACCATTTTTTATGGGTTGGGAATTGAATTAAAATTAAAAAAACTAAAAGACCTTAAAGTAATATTTAAAAAAAATTAATTGTTAAGTTAAGATTCTCCCATATATGTTATATATAAAATTCATGTACTTATTACATATCAAATCCATATATATTTCTATACATTTATTGCATATATTTCACATATACATTTTATTTCACTTTTTTTTATTTTTTAAAATTAATTGTTAAGTTCAAGTTAAGATTTTCACTTAGATATTACATATAAAATTCACATATACAATTTTATATACTGGTTGCATATATTTCACATATACAAACTATTTTTTTTACTAAAAATTAATTGTTAAGTTAAAATTCTCACATAGATATTAAATATAAAATCTATATACTAAAAAAAAAAAGGAATTTGTTTATTTGGTATTTTTTTTCTATTTTTTACAGATTTTTTCTATATAATTGACTTTATAGAGATTTCCAATATAAATATTTCAAACTTTTCTCCTTTAAAAACTTAATGGAAGAGAAAGTAATAATTGCGTGAAAAATGAGAGTGATTGGAGTGATTATGGCACTAAAGAATTTTAATATTAATGAAAAATATTGTAATCAATATGGAAAATTTATCTTTTCCGAAATAGATTTCTTATTATATGGGATTTACACAAAATGATGAGTATATCTTACCGCGTAAATTGAGTATTTTGATTTCTTTACAATTTAGTTTTGAAAGTTTTTAATTGTTGATATAAATAAGACTTTACATACATAAAAAGTAATATATATGTCAATTTTCCAAAAGAAAAAAAGCCTAGATGGGCCCGCCCAAAGTTTCCTCATTTCATTACTCTATAGGCTTTTGTTCGAACTAGATAAAATAGAAAAAGTTACGAAAATTTTACAAAAATATTAAAAAAACAGGTACATATTTGTATTTGTATTGGTACTTAAATTTTTTTTCAATTTTATCAAAAATAATTTTATAAAATTACAACAGTATCTAAATTTCAAAATTACCCCATAATATGCTCAAATAATATATCTGTGCCATATATTTGAGATATCTTCACAAAAAACAACAAAAAAAGAACAAAAACAATTAAATCATTAAAGAAGAAGAATAAAATTCAATAAAAATTCAAAATATCATAAAATCTCAAATAAACAATTTGGTATACATTTCGGAATACTTTGAATATATTTTGTGATACTTTGGAAATTTCTTAAGAATACATCCGGAATATTTTAGGTATACCTTGGAAATACTTAAGGAATTCCATAGGATGAATTCTATGGAATACTTTGGGTATACTTGGGAGATACTTTCGGCATATCTTTGGAAATTCCATTAGAATACCTCGGATATACCTTGGAGATATTTTAGGTATACATTGGGATTCTCAAGAAATTTCATGGGAGAAATTTTCTGAAAATACCTTGGTATATCTTTAGGAATTCCATTGGAATACCTTTGATATATCTTGAGGTTACTTTAAGTATACTTTGAGAATTCCCTAAAATGAATTTCTTAAAAATACATTTGGTATACCTTTGAGATATTTCATTATACCTTTGGGAATTTCATGAGAATATATCGGGTATACTTTACGGATACCTTGTATATACCTAGGTGATTTTCAACAAAAAAAAAAAAATAGAAGAAGAATTAATTAATTCATTGATTCACCATTTTTTACAATATGTTAAAATAGTTATACTACCTTGAATGTATCGTATCTTTCTCTTTTTCTTTTGCCTTTAGATGAAATTGTTAATGCATTACAAGTATACTTCATATTACAGTAAATATTTTTCTTTGTGACATTTTGACAAATATATTATCAACAATTGAATGCCACTACAATTACTAGATTTGTTGCTGAAGTTTTATTTCATATAAATAAATAAATCAACCTCATCTAAAGTCATGAAAGAAAAAATCGAAACGAATATTGAAGGAACAAAAGAATAAGAAGAAATGTCATAGAAATTGAAACAGCTTGCATTAATGAAGGAACAAAAGAATAAGAAGAAATGTCATAGAAATTGAAATAGCTTGCATTAATGAGCAATGATTTTGCATTGTACTCAATAGCGATCGATCGTAAAATCAGTAATGATTTTGAATGGCGCTGAAACTGAAAAATCAATTGAATAAATGGGAGAAAAAAAATTGATAGAGTTGAAAATGTTTTTGATATAAATAAAAAAAAATTGATTTCCATTTTTGAAAAAAATAATAAAAAATTGGCCGATGGTGAAATTTCCTTAAAAGTTATCCAGGAGATTCATTTCCAGACATAATTACATGAAGAGCCTATATTTTCTAAAATACTAAAAATAATAGCCCCCATTAATGACTCTGATCTGGTGATTTAGAAATGTAATTTGAATATGCAGAAAGAATTTCCTCCTTTCCTTCCATTCCTTCCACACTACTGTCAACTCCTACTACCATTTAAACAATATCCGATTATTATGAAATTCAAATATCAACTAGTTTTACCTTCTCATCACTTGGGTAATATTATTTTTTTTAAAATCCGACCATATTTGTAAGGATCAATAAGGAGAAAATCGGAAGTTTGAACTATCTTCTCGTTTTTTCTATTTCTCGATTTTCTTTTGCAATTTTGATACAGGAATAAATTCAAATGGTTGAAAAAACTTAAATTGAACAATATGAATTCTGAGCATCACCATTTGAGGACTGATCGAAGAACGATTCATTTACTAGAGCCGTCACAAATTTGTGTAGATCTACACATTTCCGCTCACTTTCAAGCCATAAAACTTATATTTTTGGAAGCTTCACATCCCAAGGAAATATGTTGATATCCTCCGATCATCATTCCCACCATCGTTGGAAATTTTCCAATAAGTGGGGATGAGACTATAATAATAATAATAAATATTATTATTATTATTGTATTTGACATATAACATATATATAAGCATCATATACTTATCGTATACTTTTTATGGTACATTTAATAATTCTAAATAATACATAAATATGTAAAACCTTTACTTTATGTATAACTACATTTAATTCACACATACTTTGTAACTTTTTTAATTTTACTTTAAGTTTGAATGTAATTTAAAGAACACAATATTTATTACATTATACATATATACCCTTCGAATAACAGAGATATAAAAAGTAAGATAATATATTAATAAATTTGGTTATTTTATTTTATTATTATTTTGAGTATTCACCAAACATTATGTTAATTTAAAGAAATTAGTTAAGCTAATTATTACAATTATATCACCTCTTTTTTTTTTTCCATATGTTTTAGTTCTTTATACAAGGAGGGATCACTTCTCAAACAACTGCAATCAAAATGAAATTCTCTTTAAGATATCCTTACAATTCAACATTTGTTTTTCAATTTGGAAGGAAAAATCTGTGAAAATCATTTATACAGTAAAATAAGAAGATTTCTAATTAGCTATTTACAGTTATTTTGAAGAGACGCAAAAAAGAAAATATAAGAAAGAAGAAAAGTATATTTCATATCTTACAAACTCAGACCTAGTAGTTGAAGAAATAAGTCTATTGAACAGAAAATGGAAAAGAAAAAAAACCCTGTAGAAATCCACATTAAAGTTCAAAATTTTAAATGTTCATATACCCATGAACAATTTGAATCAGAGATCACAAATTTACCTAATAAATTTTTCACAAAATTCAGAACATACTAACAAATGCTGTCTCTGTGATTTTAAGTTATGTTACAGGTTGAGCAACTTTGCCTGCATTGTTTATCACTTGAAGAACCTTTGCTCTGCTCCTCACAATCCTATGAAAAACCTCTCTAACCTGCATCTGCAATGGCACTATCCTTCTTCCATTTTTGGGCATTTTCCAGCATATCTCTGCCAGCTCCGCCATCTGTGCTGTTACTTCCTCCATCTTTTCTGCCTCCACCGGAAATTGAAACGCATCGGCAAATTCAATCAAACTCTGCCCCAATTTTTCCATTTTTTACATATCTTCCAATTGTTGAGCAAATTACAGAGTATAGTAAATGTGTGAATAAGAAATTGAAATTTAAAGTAAGCTCCATATTAAGGAAAATAATAGAGAAAAATTGATTGAAAATTGAAATTTATCTCTTACAAGCATCACGCTGTAAAAATATTTCCAAAACGTGACTCTTGAGCTTCTATATAATTAAGTTGATTTCTGAATGAATCATCCAAGTTCATGAGTATTTAATTAAATTCATTAAGTATATACATGAACGAATGAGATTCATTAGGTATATACATAAACCAATTAATTATGATTCATGAATTGGCATATACATGAACTTACTAAATATGGTTCATGAATTGAAAATAAATTATAATTATCGTTTCTTTTTTCTCCCTCTAGTATAAATAGCTGATCATTTTTCATATTAAGATATCTAAGATACATTTGGACATTCTGTTTTTTCTTTTTCTCTTTTCCTGATATAGTGAGACAAATTCAGTTTATTGTGAGTGTGTGTTTTAGCGTTCAACTTCTACTTATTATTTGTTGTATCTTGGAAAATAATCGCTATTTGATCCTGAATTTATTTTAAGAACATTATGTAAAACATATGCTTCAATTTACCTATTTATATTTTTCTATGTGTTATCGACTTTATACTGAATTAACAATATCTTATAGATTTTCTATAATCATATTAGCTACAATTTTAAGACAAATTCTCTTTCGATTAATTTTAGTATTTGTTAATGTTTTGGAATTAATATTGTTTATTTGCTATTTTCACTCAAATGTAGAAAACAGTATTTACTACAATCATATTAACACCACCAATAACCCAGCTGACCCTTTAGCCTGCTTGACACCGCATTACAGATATCCAAAGGGATTAACCGATCCAACGGCGGCTGACTGAGATGAGAAGGGTCGCGAGCCATGACGAGAACGGCCTTGAATTCAGCCTTGCAAAGAAAACATGGGGAAGTTTTTATGTGGAATTAAAAAACACGGGAGGGTTGTTTCTGATATTATGTTATCACTAGTTTGATTTGTGGTATTTACTATTTTGGAAGCATCTTTATGTCGTTTTCTCGACAAAATACGGAAAGGGAGTCAACGGCAACCGAGTAGGAATAGAGGAATTTTACAAACAAGAATTGGAATGGATATTCGATACCTTAACACCCAGGGTTTCCTTCAGCTTAAACCAACTTTCCCTTTTCCTACCGCCATATAATTCTCAACCTTCAGGTACCATCTCTTCTCTTTCTTTCTAGTTTTATCTTCTTCTTCTTCGAAGAAACTTAATGAAAATATCTGTCTCCATTTGTAAGTTAGCGCTTTCGGTTTTTGGAAGATAAATTTTCTGCCTTTTCAGTGTTTTTCTGTCTCTGTGAACTACGATTGTTTGCTTTTGCTTTTAGATTTTGTTATTTGTGATTTATTGGTGATGAGTTTTAAAATCCATTAGTGATGTTATTGAGTTGAAGCCTTTTGATTACAGAACTGATAAGTAATTGAATTGTAAAGCCATTTTATTTGAGAATTACCAAGGTTGGCATAATTAATCATGGGGATTTTTTTTTTGGATAGTTTTGAAGTTAGTGGAGATGGTCAATTTTTTTTTTTTTTGGGTCAATAAAGAAATTTTTTTGTTGGATGTCAAAGAAACATACAGAAATACAACCGTAGCATCCAACTTAAAATGCTAATCATAGAGACTATCTCAGTTCCAGATATTCCAATTGTAAGCATTTGAATTATCTCAAGTTAATGGAGATGCTCAAATTTTGTTTTGCTGTTTATTGGATTATATTTTCACCTAATCAATACTGAATATGCTGAGTTGTGCTTTTTTCATTTGTTCTTTCACACATTTGAATGTGGGATATGGCCAATATTTCTAGGTATTTGGCTTCTATGTGATCTTTTTCATCTGACAATAAATGAAACTTCACCAGCTGTTGATATTAAGGCATTTTATCCAATGGTCTTATCTGTTCTCATTCCTTCAAATGCAATTTTCACCTGAAAGTAGGATTATATAGTTCATTTTTCTCTTTATGGGTTCCTTGAAACTTATATTCATGTTGAGTTGGTAAATTTTTATTTATTACGTTGAGGTGCCAATTGCATGATGATTTTTTTGCATGCGGAAAATTGATTCAAACAGGACACTGCTAAGTAAGCTAAGCATTTCCACTGTTACAATTGGGGGAAAAAAATTATCTCCCACTTCCATTCAGAAGAGAAGTTCAGGATGGTAGAACAGATGCCTGGGATTTCATCTCAAGGTAGTACGGCAACCAGTATGCATTCATGGGAAAAGCCTCAGTTCCATATGCACAAGTGGTACTTCAGTAGATATGAAATTGTAGATTGCTCTCCTTCTAGAACTGACGGTATTGACTTTGAGAAGGAGTCTCAGTTGCGGAAGCTGTACTGCTCTTATATTCAGCATCTTGGCAGAAAGCTTAAAGTGTAAGCTTTGGTTATTGCTCATATTAATCATGTCATTTGTGATATATATTCTCAACTGCAGTTCTACTGCTTGCACCATAGCTGCATACTTACAGCAGCATGGCACTCTGGCTTAGACATTCTAGAATCATATCTGTCAGTTAAAGTCAGTTTATGTTATTTGTTTCTATTTGATTTTTTTTTCCCTGTACTTTGTTAAGGATGCCTGCTTAATAATCAATAAAGTTTGAACCCGCCTTTCCACAAACTTGTTCAGTATTCTACTAGTTGTTTTTTTTACTCCTGTTCCCGTCATTATCAAAAAAGAAATTGTAGACTGTTGTGTAAACCAAAGCTCTTGTATATTACTTTCATCAGTTTCATTTATTTTTTCTTTTACTTCCTAGCTTGTAAATTACAATTGATTTCTTGGTATGATTAATGGGTGCAAATTTCATACATTACCTTTACCAGTGTCATTTCTTGTTCACTGCCTAGCATGTAATTGTAGTTGATTAGTTGGTACTGAGGCTTATTTTCAAATAGCGTAACTTGATACTTGAGCTTTCTTCTTTATGTGACTTTAGATTCCTCATGCCTTATTGTTTTTACTCTATCAAACCTGCAGGCATGATTGTTGCCATGTAAACACTAAGTTTCACACTGGTTGCAAATCCACTGTTTCTGGAGTCATCTATTAGCATATTACTCATTGTGGTCCTTTGTCTGAGATAGAAAAAAATCTATCCTGAAAGTGACATTAGCCTGGGATTAACCTATCTTTAAAATGACATCAAACCTCAACTGTTTTCAGTGATGAAACCCTTTTGAGAAAGGCCTCATGATATTACTTTATCAGTATATTATTGTGATGTTATCCTTGTCACGTTGCAATTGCCATGGAGTAGAAAATATTATTCTTTCCTCATACCTTTTTGGCATCTGATATTCACCTAGATGGTGGTCGATGGTGTCTGCCTTTCAGACCTCAGGTGACTATAGCATGTGCATTGATGTTATGCCACCGGTTTTACATGCGTCAATCTCACGCGAAGAATGATTGGCAGGTATATATTAATCACATCATCAAGTCGTATTCTTTTCTCACTTCTCAAAGTTTATGCTCGGGCTAACTACTTTGTGAATTTTCCTGGTGTGATGAATAGCAAACACACCATTCTTATGCTTGTGGCATGTCTTATATTTTGGTTGCTATCATTTCATGATATTATTCTACATAGAATAGATACAAAATGAAAAAGCATATTTTGAGCTGCTTGTTTATGTGTTTTTAACCTGTTTGTAACGTGGTGGTGCTGGTTTTTATTGATATATAGTTCATATAATGAATGTAAACACTAAACAAATTGCAGACAATTGCAACTGCAAGCATTTTCCTTGCTTGCAAAATAGAAGGGACACCACGCTTTCTGAGGGATGTTGTTGTCGTCGCATATGAGATGATCAACAATGGGGATCCTTCTGCTCCTCAAAGAATCCGAAGAATAGTGAGCTTCAATAATGCTAGTTTAAGATTGATATATAATTCTGATTTCTTGTTTTCATCCTTGCTTATCTAATACCAATGTTTCAGGAATTTTGCAACAAGCAGAAAGAATTGATTATTACTGGGGAAAGGCTTTTGTTGGCAACAATTGCATTTGATCTTGATATTCAACTCCCCTACGGGCCACTTGTTGATGTGTTAAAGAAACTGAATATATTCCCAGATCTTGCAAAAGTAGCTTGGAATTTTGTGAATGATTGGTAAGCATTTTTATGCATTGTATGTGGAAAATGTAATTTTCATGTATCTTTTGAATGTTCAAATTCTTTTATACATGGAATTTGCAGGCTTTGTACAACACTATGCTTGCAGTACAAGCCCCATTATATTGCTGCTGGATCCATGTTCCTGGCTGCCAAATTTCAAAAAGTGAAACTGCCTGCAGAAAAGGGAAAGATTTGGTGGCAGGAGTTTGATATCTCACCTAAACAATTAGAGGGTATGCCCAATGTCTATCCTTTGGTTTATAAGTTAAATATTGGAGATCCAGGGTCATTACCGAAATCTATTATGCAGTCCTAGGCTCCTAGCAGGCAATGTTTGATGTAAATCATGAGACATATTGCGTAGAAAAATTGTTACTTTTATTTGAACAATTCATTGATATTCCCTTATGTTTGTTTCTTTAGTTGCAATTACTCATTGGCATCTTATAAGTTGTAACAACATTATTTCAGAGGTCATCCGAGAGATGGTCAGGTTGTTGGAGCAAGACAAGAAAAGAGCACTTCCTCTGCCTCAATCACATGGAAGGGTTGTTAACTCTAGGACTTCAGTTGGAAAGATGACAACTAGTAGCCCACAATCAACAATTACAAGTGTGTCAATTCCTAGTTCACATTCTGGCGGTGGTGCTGTGATAGAATCTCAGGTATCGAGTGAGATAAACTTTAGTGTGAAAGAAGTTTTACCGTGTCAACCATGCAACAAAGTTGCAAGCAGTATCATTGATGATGGCGATGGCGAGAGTTCATCAAGAACAGGTGAGTTTAGTTCAAGCTCTGAGATTGCTCCAGATCATAGTTACTACAGTATGATTGATGCTGACCGGATTAGAGAGACATTGAAGAGGAGGAGGCTTGAAGCACATGCAAATAAGACGTCGAATGAACCCATGTATAGTGAAATAGGTAGTGAGGCCTGGATAGAAAGTGAGCTGGAAAATGGAATAGAGCTGGAATCTACCTTCTCAGAAAAGAAGCAAAGGAAGGTATAATGAGTCATTCTGCTAGTAACTGGAGTTTCATTCAAATAACTAGTTTTCTTCCTCGATATCTGGAAGTGTCGAAACAATAAGTGGAAGGGAATTGTATAAGTACAGAATAGTCTTGACGATTATTTTGCCAGAGTACTGATGACGTGATGCAGAGTTGTAGTATTATGTGCAACAGTATAGGGAGTGAATCTTATGCCTTGGGATAGATTAATAAGGTAATTTGTGCATTTGAGTTATGAAGTGCGCACGTTATTCCGCGATAAGAGATATTGTGTATTTGGCATCTGCTGTAACAATAAGAGCTCTTACCAAACCGGTATTATCTACAGCATTGGAACAGATTCAATTCCAGAGGGAGGGATTGTCAGCATCACAGTGTGGCAATGCGTGCTTGGTTGGAAACAATTCAACAATTGAATATTGTAAAAACAAGTAAATCATTGCTAATGTCGGACTTACTTGCATGATGGAACTTTATGAAGTTTTGTTATGTTTCAAAACTGTATATAAAAAGGTTTATAGGTAAGAGCAACTCTCAGTTTTCACATTGGAATAGTAAAAGCCCATGACTTGCTTGCATTCTCTCAGTAAATGTTTTGCCCTTTTTTTTTTTTTTTAATAATTACTATCTATAAGAGAAACAAACAAAAGATTAAAAAAAAAAAAATTCTGAGAATATACCTGTGAAGTTGATGCCAAGGGTGAGATCATTCGTTCTCTCTTATATATTTTTTCTTTAACAGTGTGCATTTTGTAGGCCCTTTTCCACTATTACGAAATGTTTTTCTCAATTATCCGTACCAAACAAAGTGAGGTGATGCTAACTCACTTTTCTATTATCTACTCAGCAATCTCTTATTGTCTCTTTGACTCTTACTATTCAATTTCATTTTCATTTTCATCTACAACGTAGTTTATCATTTGATTTAGATTAAAAAAAATAAACACGAAATGCTAATAAAGGTTAGGAGATTGAATAAAATATGGGAATTATATAGACAAGAATGTGTGGGAAAACATGTGCCAGTAATGTGGGATGAATTAGCAAGCATGGTGGCAGTCAGTCTGCCACAGATTAAGATTAAAGAAAGAAGAAGGGGAATCATTCGAGGAATTGAGATTGAATTAAATAATGTAATATATATATAGAAAGCTATTAAAATTGAATTAATAAGGTAATATTTATGAGTTAGTGGGAATAAAAAGGAAAGGAAAGGGGGCCAATGGGCCTTCATCCCCTCCCCTATTGTTTTGGATTTTTCATGCCCTAAGCTAATTAATAAGCATCAAAAAAGCAGATATTATTTGCTTCCAGTGACTTTTGTCTTCTTCTAATTAGACACCTTTAAAATTTTGCCAACTTTAGACCCTCCTTTTAAGGACTTGGCCAAAGTATTTGACTCATTGTTGGAAAGGAAAATCATCCCATCTTTTGTTTGTTCTTTTTTCAAAAGAAAAACACTAAGACACCAAGGATTTACTCTTAAAACATTCATTTGAAAGGGATAAGAAGCATGACCAACCATCTAGTGACACATTAATTTATTCAAAGAAATTGAAAATCACACGTATTAATTATAAAGCACTAAAAAAGGCATTATCTTCCTTAATTAATTATTGTATGATCGAATACTCTGAAATTTGTTTCGTTTCAGACACCACTTTTCTTGGGAAATAGAAATATTTATCAGTTTAAAAGCGATCAATGTTGAAGAAAATAATAATTTAGTTATTGTTATTTGATTTTTTATATATATAGTTTAGCTTTTTATAGTTCCATGATTGGGAGTGACATATATACATGTTTGAATATTTTTTTTTTTACAATATCTATAAAAAAATGACGATGGTTATTGACTGTTCCACAAACACAACAACCAACATTACATTTCTATGTATCTGGATCAAATATATTTTCTACTTATAACATTGGGTAATTTGGATTGCAGCCCAAAATTTTGTTAATTACCTTAAAAAAAAGAAATTATGAAAGAGAAAAGAAAAAAGGCCATGCTAATTAATTCAGCAATAATTGATTCAAAATTATTCTCATTCAAATAGTAATTGATTTAATAATATTCATTGACAATAAATTATTAATTACAGGCTAATTACAAAAAAGAAAATTATGAATTTTATATTTTATCATGGTTATGGTCAATTCTTTAAAAATTTGAATTTGAATTATATATACTTTAGAATCTCATTCTCCAAATTATCATTTTCTCAAAATAGATCCCGTTATAATATGGTTTGTCCCTCTTTTAATCAAATGGTATCATTTTAGTTTATATGAGATGAGTAATTTAATATGCAAAATAGTGTCGTTTTTGTATATATACTAACGTGATAATTTTTTTCCACATTAACTCCACCGTATTTTTTATATTATTATTTTATGTTTTTAATATTTTTCCATATCATTGTCATGTAAACTTAGAGTGAGATACAATCCACCCGAGATAAAATTTGAAAACTTAAAGTATATATATAATTAAACTCAAATTTTTAAAGAATTGACTATAATTGTGATAAAGTGTAAAATTTAAATTTTTTTTTTGTAATTTAACATTAATTATGTTAATAAATAAAAATATGCAGTTAAGTTATAACAAATAATTTTATGAATATATCAATTACAAGTATTATAAAATAATTATGATAAAGACATATAGGTTATGAGTTGAATATTCATACTTTAGTATCAACATATCTATATGGCAAGCACCAAGGAAAAAAGAACATATATCTCTACTATGGTTGACTGCTTGCCTACAAGTAATATTCTAAGGAAAGAAAGTGACCTTTATTTTTTATTTTATTTTATTTATTTCAACAAAGTTATTTTTATTTTATGACTGTAATAGACTCCTAAAGCGGTCCGTTATAGCATATCTTTTTAAAATGGTTATATTTAGGGGTGTGCAAAATCGAATCGAAACCAAAAATTGAATCAAATTTAATTGAATTCAGTGTAATTTGTTCGGTTTTAGTTTATTCGGTTTAGTTTTCTATTTAAATTTCGGTTTGCTTGGTTCATTTTAAATGTTTAAAAACCAATTAAATCGAACCAAAACTGAAATTTTATTATATATACATTATGTTTTTTTAATGATTTAATTATACTTTTTGGATACAAAATTATAATTTGTAGGATAAAGTCATTAACTATAAAAATTTAATTTAATTTAATTTATGTTAACTAATTTAATTCGGAATAATTGATAAATTTATAATAGTTAATTTTAATTTATGCTAATTTATAAAATTGTGATAATTGATTTTAATTTATGATAATTTATAAAGTTATGAAAATTAAATTAAATTTATAATAATTATGGTCGTTGATGAAGTAATAATTATATTAGTTTATCATAATCTATGCTATTTTATTTTAATTTATAGTTATATTATTTAATTATAATTTATATGATATGATTGATAGAGTTATGATAATTTGTTTAATTTTAACATAATTAATAAAGTTAATGATGTCTGCTTCTAATGTATTATAATTTATAAAATATAAAAATTATAGTTTATCTAAATTTAATAAATTAATTAATAAAACCGATTAAATTGAACCAAACCAAATCGAAATATTTCGATTTGGTTAGATTTAATTCTAAATATTATTCGATTTGGTTCAATTTTTATGAATTAATATCGGCTCGGTTCAAAATCGAACCGACCAAATGCTCACCCTATATATATATGTGATTGAATTATTTAAGAAAAAAACATATCCAAGACATATTTAATTTGAATGGCTAAGAAAGTAGGCAATGCAACATTCTCTTTATCTTCTTTGTATTTTCTTTTTCAAATTTTTGTACTTTTTTTTTTTTTTGGTACCGTGTTCAATCTGATAATTGTCACAGCACCTAATTAGAGCCTTACATTTTGCAAAGAAGGATTTAAAGAAGAGAAAAAAGAAAAAGAGGTTTTGAATTTTCAAATGAAAATCACACATTCCTTTTTCTCCAATATAATATATATCACCAGTG
The DNA here is from genome assembly GCA_949630135.1 of Balakata baccata. Classification (NCBI taxonomy): domain Eukaryota; kingdom Viridiplantae; phylum Streptophyta; class Magnoliopsida; order Malpighiales; family Euphorbiaceae; genus Balakata; species Balakata baccata. The sequence continues at coordinate 7,868 of CATIWF010092621.1, read as the reverse complement.
ATGATCATGAAACTTTTGCTTATGATTACTCCTTTTTGAATGAAAAAGATAATCACGTCCCTTTGGCTAAGTTATATATCCCAGTTTTTGAGCTCCCTGGCCCTTTGTGGGGACAATTACTGTACTAATCCATTGATTGTGTTTCTCTTCTAAATTTCTTAATTAATTTTTTGTTTAAATATTATTTATACTGTTTTTCCCTTTCCTTTCATCACTTTAGAGACTGCTTGGATTAATATCATGACCGAAAAACCAATTAGCTTATTTAATTTGTAGTAAAAAAATAAAAAAATTCTAAGTGTTTAAGTTTAATAAAAGTTTATTAATTAACTATTGTTATTTATATATTAAACAATCACTAAATTAGTTCAAAATTATCATATGATTTTTAGCTGGATTTTTATTTTCAAAATTAGCGTATGATTAGCAAATTGAGTCTTGAATATTAATCAAGATATACAGATCTGCATTAGCAACCATAAATTTATGGAAATTTATTTTTTAAATTAGATTCATCCTTTTATTTATAAAAATGAACAGATAATACATTGGTATATAAATAATGTAAAATTAATTATATATATATTTTTTAATTTTAATATGATAATAAGTTATTAGTTCAATGCATAAAAAAATAAAAATAAAATTGGGTATATATAAATAAGAATTATCCTAAATTTAAAATTTTCCGTTCTAATAACAATTGAGATAAAATACTAATTATATCTAAAAAGAAATACACGTTTGCTGGATCTAGAGACGAATCTTGAAGATTCATGAAGATGAAAGCTGTATAATTTATAAACCTTATCGATGCATTAACAGCTTTTTTAGTGTCAATTAAATCTTGGAAGATATATAGCGAGCAAAAGAGTAGCAAATTAAAATTTACAAACTGGAATGGTCGAAAAGCTTTCAATAAAGAAGAATTGCTTTGAGCAAAAAAAAAAAAGAAAAAGGTAATTAACAGACAAAAAATAAAATAAAATAAAATTGGCGGGCATGCTAAGGGCAAGAGTTAAAAGAGAAAGTCATAAATAAATAAATAAAAATGTTATAAGGTTGCCCATACTCTCTGATCTCACATTCTCCCATCAACTTTTCGACTGAATGAACCTTTGTGGGCCTAAAAATAATATTAACTATTGACCTTCTCCTTTGATGGAATGACAGCTTTATCATTACTTAATCTATCTTATTATTATGCCCTCTCTCTCTCTCCCCAGTTATAAGCAAACATGAGCAATAGAGAGTAGTCATGGGAAATTTTATTTTCCTAAATCTTTAGAATTAAGTGATCATTTTTTTTATAAGCCGAATTTTATTAGTAAAGAAAAAAAACTGCTAAGAATAAATAACTCAAAATGATGAAAAAATTTTACTTAATTCTCAATAAGAAGTATGAACAAGTCTCATGCAAAAACAATAGAATCGAACTATCACACTTAAAAAATATCAAGCTTGCAATTAGACCCAAGCTATAAAATTGTCAAACGTGAAACTCTTTATTTAGCTAGGAAATCAATCCTAGAATTATGATATCTTTTGCTATGTACAAATTGAATTTAATATATATATATATATTAGCAAAATTATTATTATTATTATTATTGGATAATTGTATCTATTTATACTTTTCTTTACTATCTAGTAATTTAAATTTATGTTAAGAAGATCTATTAAAAGATTAAAATATTCCTCCTAAATTTTAAAAGTATATCAAATTTAAAACATAAATTTGAAACCCTTCTCATCTCATCTTATATTTTGGATATCTCTTTACATAAAAGCACATCTAAAGAGAGAAAAAGGTCAAGTAGAACATTCATAATTAATAATAAAAAAATAGTGAAAAAGAAGTAAATATAGGTGTATATTATATATATAGTATAGGGTTAGCTTCTTTTTGTAATATTCCACTAAAGGATATGATTGAAATAAGACGATAATTGATGATGATGATTCACCTCGAGCATAATGATGAGGATTTTGAAAAAGGGCAAAAAAAAAAAAAAAAAAAAAGAAGAAACTAATCACGTATTTGAAAATGAAGCTATATCTATCCTTTTTCCTAAGGATTATTAGTATTAGCGTAGGGATCTCTTTCACAAATCCCCATCTCCTACCTCACTCCATTCCCAAATACATATAGGCAGACGCACAAATGAGGAACAAACAAAGTGAAACCATCATCAGATTAATAGACTAATTCTATATCAGATTAAAATATAATATTATATATATATATAAATAGATATTTATAAATCAATAATATTTTTAATGATTATTTTATTATATATATATATATATATAACAATAGTTAATAAACTTTAATTAAACTTAAAACTTTACTATTTATTTATGCTATAGTTATGGTAATTAAAGATGATAAAAGATTGGATTATCTGGAAGCAGTAGACAAAAACTTTATCATTGGCTGGAAAGAGTATGAAAAAGTTGGGCGATTCATCTCAAATAAGATAGTTAAAATACATATGCATAAGACATGTGGGGAAGAGCAAGAGAGAGAGAAAGAGAGACAAAGCATGGTTGTCATCATTTCCCTTCTCACTTCTCAGACCTTTGTTCAAAGCCTTGGGATCGAAGGCACAGATCTTAATCATACCCACAGAGCCCAACTACAATCATCTTCCTGTTTTTGCAGACATACATATGAACTATATAGAGCCTATAGCTAAACATAAGAAAGAGAGAAATTTTATACACATATACGTTTATATATTGAAAAATACATATATGTGTGTATATTGATGAGAAGCTGAAAGAAAAGAAAAGTGAGGAATAAATAATTGAAGTCAGAAAGAGGGGTATGGAGATGGTTTATATTAATAATATTTGATGTTCTCTTTTTCCATTTTTTCACCCTTTCTTTTCAAGTTTACTTTAAGAAGAAAACTTGAGAGAAAGAGTAAAGAGCAAAAACTGAGAAAAGTGAAATACAAATACCCTAAAAGCAAGAACTGGGGGTGTGTGGTGTCACCTGAACTGTTTTCTTTGAATAGAGTGACAGTTTCCATGATCAAACCTACCTAATATATATGCTATCTAAGGCTACTTATTTGTTTTAGTTTTAATTTTAATTACTCTTCTTGGGATTTTCAAGCCCTTTAAGGGAAGGGGGAAAAAAACTTGTGTCATCATTATTATTACTATTATGGAGTCTGCTAATCTCCATCACCAACATCAGCTCCAACCACCACAACTTGTTCCCTCTTCTTCTTTAACTTCTCCATCTACTCATGGTGCTGCTGCTGCTGCAAGCCCCCATGCTTGGACCCAACACTTCACTTTGTGAGTACTCTCTCTCTCAAACTATAGTCTATAAGGCTTTCTCCTGTGAATATTTCTGTTTCCAGTACCATCATGAATTAACTTTTTGATTTGGAATCTCCTTTTTTTCTTTTGGGTTTTAGTTTCCTCACTTTTCTTTGTTGATTTGATGTGCATCAGTCAGAAATTGCCTAGAGATGAAACCCGGCCTGCTGCATGTTATGATTTTGTTTATTAGATTATCAGCCAGTAGCATCTGTATTAGATATCTTCTCAACTAAAACACCATGAACTTTTTTTTTTTTTTGCTTTTTGTTCATCATACTAGCTAGGGCTTATAATTTCTTTTTGTAATTTATTGTCCCTACCTATAATTATTTCTTCTTCTTGTTATTATTTGCAGGAGTAATGTAAGGCAAAAGAATGAAACTTCAAACCCTCCTCTCAACAGCTTGAATATGATGCAAGACTTGGATTTCCACTGGAATGGCAATAATGCAGTGAGCATCACCAATCATGAACAACAAATTGGTAAAATCAAACAAGAGCTAACAGATTCTTTCCCCAAATTTTCAGAAATGTTAAACAGTACTTCATCAAGTATAAATCATGAACATTCCCATCTATCAGCTTCCACAAACTATATCAAAGATGACCAAAAATACATGAGTGATCTTAGCGAGAAGCTCTTGTTCAAGACTCTATCTTCTGGGTTCCCAATCAATGGGCATCAATTTTCTCCCTCGCAAATCTACTCTACATCTAGCTATGGAAGTTCAGTACCTAACAGAGGGAACTTCAGCCAGATATACCCTAGTGTAAACATTTCGAACCTGAACCGTTCGCCTCCACCAATCTCTTCACCAGCCTCCTTTGATGTGAACTTGCAGGCCTTAGATCTTTTAACCGCTACAAGTTTTGGGCAGCCATGTCATGCTCATAGCTTTGGCATTTACAAAGACACCGAGGTTTCTTATAATGGTACTCTTGATCGTATGCACCATTCAAGTCTTCTGCCATCATGTAATCCTAGTAAAGTGAGTTCTTTAATTCTTCTCCTTTTTCATGTAATGAATTAAACTGAAAGAAAAATGAGAATGTTGCGATAAATTCTTAAATAGATTCAGTTTACTACATCATCTATAAAGTGATATGTATACATACTATATATTAAGTGTATAATTAACACGTGATTGAATGACATAACAAACTAAGTCTACTTAAAAATTTCTCATTTCAAATTTTAAGAATGCAATTATATTTTTTATCCAAAATTAACAATTTCACCGTAAAGTTGAGAACTTTATTATTAATTATATATTTTATTCCTTAGTAAACAAAAAAAGAATATATATAGACTTCTCTTTTCTCCATACACTAAATGGGCACAGTGATCAGCTTTAAACACTAATCTCTTTATCAGAAGAATCATTCTTTTATTATTATTAATGATTCCACTAATATATGGAATATGAATTTGAAAGATATCCTCAGCTTTCACTACCAATGAAATATCGGAGGCAAAGAGGCCCAACATGGAGCTAAAGGCAGCAGAAGTTACAACCAAGAAATCGCGATTGGAGTCACGCGCTTCTTGCCCCCCCTTCAAGGTGCGATCGAAATTAAAAGGATATATATGTATATGGGAATTATACATAAACATTGATTAATTATCAGTTATATTAGACTAATCTCTTAATTAATTAATTAATCTTTTTGTGATTATCTGGCATTTGAACAGGTCAGGAAGGAGAAATTAGGAGATAGAATTGCAGCTTTACAGCAGTTGGTTGCACCCTTTGGCAAGGTAAACTAACTAATTAGTTCATCTTATATTCATCGTGGGTCATATTCATATTAACTAAGATAATATTATCAATTAGGATTATTTAAATAGGAAAGTAATTATAACTCATTCCATTTTGCTACAAACTGATTAGAAATTAGGGAACATTCCGTCAAAAAAAAAAAAAAAACTTAGGGAACATTCTTGCTGAAACTCATTTTATATCTTCAGTTATGGACTGAACTAAATTTATTGTCACATAAATTTTTCAATTAATTTCTTACAAGATATATTTATTATATTATTAATTCAGTACATATAATATAAATACACATAAATATGATCTAAATAAGAAATTTTACTAAAAAGTTGATCAATTCTAGGCAGTACATGTGAGTTGAATTCAAATTTTGAACATAATTTTTACATTTTTAATCCCACCAAAATACTAATTTAGTGATATAATGGTATTGGTGGGATGAAGGGCTGTAAATTTTGAGTTCAAATTTTTAGTCAGATTTCTTATAAAAAAATACTAATGTAGTTAAAAATATTTAAATATATAGTTTGGATAACAGTATATGAAGTAAGTCGTATTGATTTTGCACATGGGTAATTGGAAAATATTGCAGACAGACACAGCATCCGTTCTAATGGAGGCAATTGGATACATTAAATTCCTTCAAAACCAGGTCGAGGTACTTGCTCTTTTACTTTCCCAATAATTTTATTAATATGTATGCTCTTTAGGTTTTGATGGTTTCCTAGATATATATGCTACTCTGATTACACAGTTAGATTTACCTGATTACCTCTATTAATCAAATCCCTTCATTGTTACATAATTTTCAAAAAGATTAATAATGAAGGAATATCCTTGTTCTTTTAGAACCAAAAATCTCATATTTCTATAAATAAGTAGGATTCTACTTAGGTGCATATACTGCTATATAGAGTTTGGGTTTCTATCCTAAGATTTCCCATAAAAGTCTTTCTGATTTTTCATTTTAATTTCTTGCATGCATATAAAATTTATGGATTCAGGCAAGAAAAATATCAGTGTTTCTTTCACTCATTTTTGCATGTAATATATAACTGCATGACAGAGGAGATTTCTCAAAACAAGGAAAAAAAATAAAAAAGAAAATAATCATGAGAATTTTCATAAAAAATAAATGCTGAGAATGAATAAATTTATATCTTCTTTATTCAAAAATAGACTTTAAACCAAACTCTTTTTAAAAGCTAATTTAAGAGAGGAAGGATGTTCAAATCACTACAAGGAGCATTTAGATGAAGTGTGATATCTCAATATTCTTGAACCCAAAAACCAAGTAAATCTAAAAAAGAAAATATATGTGGAAAAACTTAATATCTTTGTGATAGTATTGGTGTATGTGTTTGTCAACTAATCAGTCAAAAGTTGTTCAAATGGACAAACTGATCACTAACTTAATAAACAATAATAAACTTTTAACATTTATTTATTTATTTATCTCTTGTATAATTCTGTGCAGACACTAAGCGTCCCATATATGAAGTCATCTAGCAACAAGAACAGCAGATTAACTATTCAAGCAGTAAGTGATGATCTTCAAATACATGCATGTATATGTCTTCACTTTATATAAAAGATTAACACGTGTTGACTTATTTTTAAAATTTCAGGGTTCAACCATGGAGGAAGGAAATGATGAACCAAAGAAAGATTTAAGAAGCCGAGGTTTGTGTCTAGTGCCGTTGTCTTGCATGTCTTACGTGACCAGCGATGGCGGCGGAGGCATTTGGCCACCGCCTAATTTTGGTGGAGGAACATAGTTGTGCGTGTGAATGTGATGAAGGTTGGGTTTGTTCTTTGATTTTAAGATGAAAGATGTTGGATAGGAAATCTCTAGTTTGTTTTTTAATGGAGCAAGTTTGGTCATCATCCTGTACAACTAACAATTTCCAGGAATTGGACCAAATTTGATCCATTAACTACTTTTATTACATAACATTAATCATATGTGATTGAACCAACTTTTTCACATTTTAATTTTTTTTTTTATTCTGTTTTCTCACCAATTTGTTGACGTTCTACCACATTCCAATTTCCCAATTTCTTCTTCTCTCTATTATAAAAACATTTAACCAGAGCAAAAATTCCAATTTAATTTGTGATTGAGTAAGCGAGATAAACGATTATCGCTAGCATGTAGGACATAAGTGTTCTAATGGCAAAAGAGTTTAACTTCTCTTTCAACGTCTCCTATTCAAAGGCTCATAACTATCACTGGGTGAGAAATCCCCATTTTGATTGGGGGTTTGGTCAAAGGGATTAAAACGACTGTGGACTACAATGAATAACAATTTGGGAATTTTCCATAAATATAAAAAAACAGAAATAATTACAATTTGACCTTTCATTAATATTTTTTTATTTTACCAAAAAAAAATACTTTTAACAATTATAACGTATACAAATTTCAAAATCATCCTAAAAATATATCAAAACGGTATATTTTCGGTATACATTGAGGATTTCTTTATTTAATTTTCACCAAAAACTAACAAAAAATAATAACAATAACAATTAAATCATTAAAAAAGAAAAAAAAAAAGAATTCAATCAAACTTTCAAATAAACAATTTGATATATTTTTTGGTTTAAGCTCAGAGATTTCCAATTTGTTAATGTTCCTCGGAGTGAAAATTTAGCAAATCCCAGTTATGAAAAAAAATGTTAAAAACAATTTCGATAAAAATAAAAAACCAAAATAATTTTATAACTAAAATTTAAAAATTGATACTC
>CATIWF010092610.1:0-23528 GCA_949630135.1 Balakata baccata | reverse complement strand
TATTTTCTTTAGCAATGCCATATGTGTATAGACCCTTGATTTATATAGACTTTTAGAAAAATCATCCAATTGGTGAATGGGTATCCATAAGGTGAATGGGCCCGTCAAGCATCCGATCAAAGCAACTAATCCAATTAGTGACTAGTCACTCCCCCTAAAGAGCATTGGAGGCATATTGGGACTTGATAGGAGGAAATATCAATATGTTTCACCCATCACTCTCTTGAAATTATAAAAATAAAATTAATTTTGAAAAAACTATTTCACCATTTCGTTACAAGATTCTTCTCCCATTACAAGATCTCCCCTCCTACACTTAGCATGTAGGTGTTTCTGCATGCAGGTTTGGAGCCGATAGATAGAGAAAGTTGATTGAAGAGAAAAAAGTTTATTAGAGACTATAGTGCAGACCTTTGGCGTCGGTAATATAATGACATTTTTGTTTTTGTTATATGTCATATGAGATCTTGGTAATTAGTTCTATACATGTTTATTGGATTAAAGAATATGTATTTATGTATGATATAGTTCTGTAAACATCGATTCAATTTAGCTCAAACCAGATTCATTTTATTGGATAAATGATAATTTTAAGTATTATATAAGATATTGATTAATATGTTAGTATGATAAAATGAAAAATATTTATATGAAAGGATGTTAGGAGATAATAATATAAAAAAAATAAAAAGTTTCAATTTTCATAAATTTTCAATAACGAAAAATCTATAATATTTGCTTATATAGTTGGGTTAATCCTAATTATGTGAGAGTATGTTACGAGAAGTCAATTCCTTGGCAGAAACGGTAAAAGATGAGATCCCTAGAGAATATGAGCAGTTAGAGAAATGTAGAGAAAAATATAGAAATAATTGTAAAAACGTAATGCACTTGAGACAGTTGAGGAGAATATAGCCAACAGTTATTTTTTGCCCTAATGCTATTAAAAGGAAAGGCAACTACAGAGAAAATGGATAAATCATCAATCACTCAATAACAATCAACGAATTACTCAGATTTAGTCAAGTCTCTAACAATTTTCATTTAGAATTAATCTTGTTTTAGCTATAGCTTCAATTATTCTAGCACATTGTAATATGTCAACTTTATTTCAATTAAAATTAGTTCTCTTATCTTCTCAATATTGTCTATTTTCTAGTTTAATTTTCATTTACTGTTAACATTTTCAATTTTTCTAGGAATTGAATTTAGGTGTACTGTCAAAAAAATCTATAGATCTACAATCATTTGATTATAGATCAAGGCACAATTTTTATTTTAATTTGAAAACATTTTAATTTTTTGGCACGCTTGCACTCTCTCACTTTTTTTTTTTACAGTAAACACTAGTATAATTGAAAAAAACTTTCAAGTTTCACCGGAGCATGTAAATTTTCCAAAAGCATATATAAGAGCCAATTCGGCATTTTGAAAAAAGCGAACTTTGCAAAGTGCTGCGTATATGCATAATTGAAATAAATACTAATGATATTAATTAAATATTGTTAATTTCATAGGTGCATTAAGCATCTTTTATGATTCTAATTTGAATAGTTTTTATATAGACTTTCAGAAAAATCATTTTAAAGTCAAGCTAATGAGAGAGGGTTAATTTTATCAGGAGTAAATTTTACCAAACGTAATTATATTTTTATTTTTGATAACTTATATAAAAATAACTTTTTTCAAATTTTTTTCCATATAAATTACTTTCAACAATTCGATCACCAGATTATTGACGTGAACAACAACGTGACATATAATTCTTTGAATTTATTGATGTAGCATCTACGTAAATGATGTGCCATTAAATATCAGCATTTCAGTGCCACGTCATTAATAATTTAGTGAGAAAATTGTCATAAGTAATTTTTATAGAAAAAAATAAAATTTAGTGACTTTTATAAAAAAAAATTAAAAAAAATTAATTATACACAAATTATCAAAATATAATGATTATGGGTAAAATTAACCTCATAAGAGGATAAACAAATAAATTTTTGTATGAAATTGATTGATTTGCAAATTAACCGCAACCCCATATAAACAAATAAATTCATAGCTGGGACATGAATGAGGCAAAAGTATATGAAATTGGTACATAATCATTTTTTATTTGTTTTTAAATATAATTTAAATTTTTTGTTTGAATTTAAATTTTTTAAAATTAGAAATAATATTTTTATAAAAAAATATTAATCACATGCGGTGTACATTCACAACATATATGTTTAAACTTCACCGATGCACTGTTTGGATTGAAATAATTTAAAATCTATAAATTTCATAAGATTAATGAATTTTAAATTTATAGATTGTAAAATTTATGAATTCTGATAATTTCATCATTTGGTTTAACTATAAGATCTATGGATTGATGATGTAAATTTTTTTATACTTATGTTTGGTTCAATTATCACAATTCATAGATTTATCAATTAATTTCTAATTCTACCATTTATTAAATATTGAAAAATTTATTATTAATTAAGTATATAAAATTAATTTCACTGTATGTTTAAAGTTTTTTAAAAATAACATTGGTTATTTTAAGAGTTATTAAATAATAAAAAATAGAAATTTAAAATTACCAGTACTCCCTCTCTTTATATATGTGAAAATTTAAACTTTGAAACAAAATCTATTTATTATTAAAACAATAAATTATTAATTAGATTAGTATAAACTAAAAATCATTTTTATAAATAATTTAAGATATATAAACACTATATTATACAAAATAATAATAAAACTAAAGTAATTATTTGAAATTAAAAAAATTATTTTTATTTTTTTAGGGTTAAGGAGTTTTGAAATATTATTAATTTGTTAAGGACAATTTTAAAATAAAAAAGTTGGCAATAATACCTTATTGATAAAAAATGGTAGATTTTGGACTTTTTCACTTAAGATATAAGAAATTAAATCCCTCAAAACTAAAAGATTTTGATAGAAAATATATATTTCAAAATCTGTGAATTTAGATCTCTTTTTAAATAATTAAATGATAAATTTGACAGAAATTTATGAATTATTCAAAATTCCTTAATCCAAATATAATCTTAGACTTATTACATTTTTTTCAATTCCATATTTTGAGGTAAGTTCACACATATATCAGAAGTATTCTTTACTATAAGGCTATATTTTAGAATTTTCAAGGGAGTAACTTCGTATATAGTTATTAAATTTTACTTTTATTAACATAAAATTATAAAATTTTTTTATCGAAAAAATCACTAAACTATATTTTTGTTACATTAAAGTTATTATTGCCAATTTTCTGGTAACACGTCAGCCGCTACGTCATAATATTGGTTACCCATATCGGAAAATTAATTGAAAGTGACTTTAGTGAAATAAAAATAAAGTTGAATAACTTTTATGAGACTAAAAAATATTTTATAATTTTACAGTAATAAAAGAAAATTTCAAGAAATATTAGATGGAATTAACCTAATTTTCTAATTAATTACTGCACGAGTTATTATACCACAGATCTGAGTCCATATAGCTATTTGGGCTAAAAGCCTATTCGCATGTATGACATATAAAAAAAACGCTAATTCTTATTTTCCTTTAAGCAACATTAAAAACGACTCTAAATTCATTATTTAACAATTATAGATTTATTAAATAATTGTAAGTTCATTATTTAATAACTATAAATTTATAATTTAACAATTGTAAGTCCATTATCTAACAATTATATGTTTATTATTAAATAATTATAAGTTCATTGTTTAATAATTATAGATTCGTTATTTAATGATTGTAGGTTCATTATTGAATAATTGTATGTAAAAAACTATAAATTCATTATTTAATAATTGAAAGTTCATTATTTAATAACTAAAAGTTTATTATTTAACAATTGTAGATTTATTATTTAATAATTGTATATTTACAATTTAACAATTTTATAACAACTATATGTTAATTATTTAATGATTGTAGGTTTATTACTAAATAAATGTAGATTCATTATTTACAAGTTAATTATTTAACAACTGAATTTTACCTAAATTATCACAAAATCACATTATCAACTGAAAGTATGTTCATCGATTTGCAATCGACATAAATAATCACAAAAAAAATTCCAACAAAATACAAAAAATTGAAAAAGAATAAGAAGAAAAAGAAGAAGAGGAGGAGGAAAGACAAACAGCTTCGTTAAATTTAAAAAAAAAACAGGTGCATATGTAAGAAATGTAGAGCATGTAGCTCCATATACTCAGGTACATGTAATAAATTATCATACTACATTGAGAAGTTCGAGTTGGGCCTAATTAGGCCACACGTATGGGGCAAACGAGTCAATAATAAGGGAATTTTATAAAAATACCAAAAAATGAGTACACTTTTACATTTTTTATCGGCATTAAAAGTTTTTTTTTAATTTTATCGAAAACAATTTTCTAAAATTATAACAGTAACTAAATCTCAAAATCACCAAAAAAGTATGCTAGGACAATATATTTTCGGTATACCTTTAATATATTTTGATGATATATTTGTTCAATTTTCATAAAAAAGAACAAAAAATCAAAACAAAAATAATTGATCATTAAATAATAATAATAATAATAATAATAATAATAATAATAATAATAGAATTCAATCAAAATTTAAAATATCATAAATTATCAAACAAATAGTTTGATATATCATTCGGAATTCCTTGGAAATTTCCTATGAATACTTCCGGAATATTTTGGATATACATTGGGGATACTTTAGGTATATCTTGAAAATTTTCAAGAAATTTCCTATGAGGAATTTCCTAAAAATATCTTTGGTATATATTTAGAAATTGCACGAGAATATCTGAATATATCATTGAAATACTTTAGATATACATTAAGAATTCATTGAGAATTATCTGGAAGAAAATTCCTGAAAATATTTTTGGTATACTTTATGGATATTTCGGTATATCTTTAGAAATTTTATGAGAGTATTTCGGTATACCTTGAATATATCTTGATGATTTAAAAAAGAAAAAAGAAGAAAAATTAATTAATTAATTTACAAATTCACCATTCTTTAATAGGGAGGTTCATCAATGGCCTCTCTCTAGTTACCAAAGAGATCGCCAAATGCTATAACGCTGCAAATGGTGATTTCCAAAAAAAGAAATTAAAGCAAACTAGAGAGGAAATAGAAGACGATGGAACAACCAGTCAACCGTTGTTAGACATAAAAATATCTATCCACCTATGGCTTTCATTAGATTTTATATTTACTATATAAATATAATCTCCTTAATTTTTCTGCTGTTCTGTATTTTCTTCCAATCTCTTTCTCATCAATTTAAATTTTTTCGTTAACTATTCACAATGAATAAGATATCTTGCTACGCTTTACTAGTGGTGTTGCTGCTGATGCTATTTGTGGAGGCAAAAATGACGTAGGCAGTGGTGTGTAGTTCAGTGGACTTGAACGTTTGCCTACAGGTGATAGTGAATGTGGAGATGCCTAGATTTGAAGCAAAACCCAGTTATGGTGGCAACGGGACAGATCAATTTTTGAAAAATTATTCAGTGAAATTGAAAAATAAGAAAAGTTTTGCTTCTATGTTTTAAAGAGAGTTAAAATAATGTGAAATTTCCTCCTGCGAACAAAAACCGCCTTCCAATGAGGCGAAGCATCGGATTCCGTAATAACGCACGTAACGCTAGATTTCCTGCATGTGTGCTTGTCTATTTTTACACTAGGCGTAATTATTAGACAGTCAAGGGCTAAAACGGAAACTAAAAAATAACACTTCCAGAGTCGTAAAGATCTGGACTCTTAGCAAAGTAGCGCTCTCACAAAAAATGACTAATCATCAACTTTCCACGTGTCACCGTGGTAACCGCAAATATTAACACTATGGATAGCCGGAAATGTCTAAATAACCAACAATCCTCCAATTATATAACTCGTAACAATTCAGTACCTGAAAAATTATTTGTAACACAAAAATACTTCAATTATCTAACTTGTAATAATTCGATATCTTAAAGATTATTTGTAATACAAGAGTACTTCAATTTTTATTTTACAACACAAAAATATTTCAACTTTTATTTTGTAACTAAATAATATTTTCATATTTGAATATTAGTCTCTCTAACATAAGTGTAATATAAAATATTCACATCAAATAAATTTTAATAAAAACAAAATTATATGTAATATTCATATCAGATAAATTTCAATTTTGCTGACTATGTATTACAACTAATTTTGTTTTTATTAAAATTTATTTGGATATTTCATGTTATACTTCTGTTAAAGAGATTAAAAGGTGTTTAAAAGCGATGTTAATTGACTAATTTATTTTTATTTTTATGAATTATTTTTTTTTCAAATACTTCTGAAAAAAATATTTATTTATCTGTATTTACCAAAAATAATTTTAAAAACTCAAAAAAGTAAAAAATACAATGCAAATGAACCATAATAGTTGAAGATATAAGTACTATTTAGTTACAAAATAAAAGTTGAAATACTTTTGTATTATAAATAATTTTTAAAGTATTAAATTGTTACAATTTATATAATTAGGGTAATTTTCTGTTACAAATAATATTTCAGATAGCAAATTGTTACGAGTTAAATAATTGAGATATTTTTGTATTATAAATTATATTTCGGTATTAAATTATTGCGAATTATATAATTATAAAACTTTGAGTGAAATTCAACCCTTCAATTAGCCCAATCTCGTACGCGACAAACGCGACAGAGATACCCGCCACCTCTTTTTACTATTATTATTATTATTATTATCCTGCCATTTATTTATTTACCCATTTATTTATTTAAAGTAATTTATTTAGTTATTAATTAGTATATAATGTTTAGCTTTTTGGCTGCAAGTTATTAATAATATAACATAATGTAGGCGTGATTAAAATTGTCGTTTCGCGACTTCGCGTCGAAGAGAGACAGGTGCAGTGTAGCATTTGATTTTTCCTCTAGTGAAACTTTTCCATCTGTCCTTTTCTATATAAATCAAATTTGCTTCAAAAATTTTCTCGGGAAGGTTCCTTTCTTCGAAAGAAATAATAGATTTTATGCTGTTTTCCATTTTTTCGGATCCTTTGTTGATCTCTGGATGATCGGAACGCAATCGAGGTATCGATTTCGATGCTTGATAAGTTTTTATCGTTTACGGAGGATTTTGTTATCTGATAAATGATAAGTTACCTTCGGCGCTGTTTTTGTTTATCTGTTTCGATTTTGATTTCATGGAGAGTTGGATTCCTTTTGTTTTCTTGCTGTTCAACTTTGAGATTGTTCTTATAATGTTTTTTGCAGGTTTGTTAAGTCTGCTGACGCTATAGGTTGACCACCAATAACTGTTTGGATGCTGCAGTCTCTTCGCACGGTTTGTTACGGATCTTCTGTGTCTTTTGTTTCTTTTTTATTGAAAATTAGCGCTAATTATGTGGAGTGATCATCAATTATATTTGGTTTTGTTTAGTTCTGATAGTAGGTCAATAAGTTGATAATAAACCGATCTTCTTCTTTTCCTCGACTTTTTAGCTACTTGGAGTTTTAATTTTTTAAGTTTAGGCAGGAAAAAGAAAATATCCATAAAGTAGAAATGAAAACCTGGATGGAATTCTTTTAAGGGCCTGTCAATTTTTACTAACCATATAACAATGATAGTGAGGTATGGTGGAAACTGTGTACCAAAATGATGAGACAGAATTTGATGTTACTTGATAATGAACGGAAGCAGAGGCTATGACCGTGTTGTCTTAAGCTCTTTTACTTTGGTGATGCGGAGAGTAGGTTTTTTGTAGCATGTGGGGACTCCAGCGTGAGCTATTCTAGATGTATAAGCGAATGCCGTCAAGAGATTATACAAACACAGTTGATGTAGAAGATAATTCAGGTAAAATTTATCTACCATTCAAGTATATATTTTGGCACATTTTTTCATTGCATTGTAGAGAAAAGTGTTATGGAATTTTGCAGAATCAATTTCAATAAACTTCTGCATATATTTTGGTTATTTAGGCACTTTTCCATCAATTATTATTCCTTTTTTGGATTGCATCGTTTATATATTTATCTGAAAATAAATCTGAGCACTGGCAGATTCTCATATTCAATTCATAATTTTCTTCTTAATGCATTAAGTATCAATATTGGTCTTCTGTTATTCTTCCTTTAATTCACTCATTTGAAATAATTTTTAGTATTTTAAGTAGCCTGGTCTTTGTTTTTTTCCCCCAAAATGTATGAAGCTATTTGAGATTATAGTTTTGCTTAGTTATTGTATTTTCTTTAGCTCTTATGCAGAACTATCTGGATCAAGAAGTTACAAATCCATTATGGAAGCTATCATTTCCGCATGTTCTGGCGGCAACCATATCATCGTTCTTATTTGGTTACCATCTTGGGTTTGTGCATTTCCCTTTTGCAGTTCTCCTTCTTACTTGTGATATTTTCTTTTGTGATGTACTAATTGATGATAGTGAATAATGATTTGGATTGTGTCTTTTGTACAGTGTCGTTAATGAACCGCTTGAAAGCATCTCCTTGGATCTTGGATTCAATGGAAATACCTTGGCAGAAGGTGAGAGTATTACTTTCTAACTATTTGGCCTTTGCTGTAATTTGATGTCTATTCCTTTGATTGAATCTTGCACTAACGATGAATTTCAAACAAAGGGCTGGTGGTTAGTACATGTTTGGGTGGTGCCTTAACTGGATCCCTGTTCAGTGGCTGGATAGCTGATAAGTTTGGGCGGCGTAGAGCTTTTCAGTTGTGTGCTATGCCCATGATTATTGGTGCCTTTATAAGGTAATGTTAATACTTGCAAAGTAACTTGTAACACGCACATCATTTTACTTTATCATAATGACTTTCTGGCTGAGGTTCATAGTTTCCTCATATACTTGTAGAGGAATTTATTTGTAGAAGGATGAGAAATAATATTCAGGGTTGGGAAGGAACCCATGATTCATGATTATACTTATTATGGTTTTACCATGTAATTGACCATTGTTTGTTTATCTGTCACGGATGATCTCAAAATGGCAATGGAAGGCCTAGATAGACTGTTATCCCAACATTCATTTTTACTCAGAATGTGATTCTTGAATATTTCCTTGGAAATATTTTCATAAAAAGTATCTTAAGCTCGTGCACATGATTGCTTAGCAGCTATTCATGGAACTGATGTCAAGGAAAACTTTAACATAATATTTTGCTGTATTTCTAATCATGTCTGCAAGTTGTTCAAACCTTATTAGACTGCTGTTTCTTGTTCTGTGGTCACACATGGGTGATATGTTGTAAATGGTTTTCTTAAAACCTCTTTTAATTTGCATAAATATTTATCTTCTCTATTTTCATTATAAAAGGAGGATTAGTCTTTAGTGTGCACCTTACCTCTCCCACCATTCTGTTTTTAAACTCTGTTTATGTTGGATGAATTTTCAGTGCAACATCAATAACTTTGGCCGGTATGCTGTTTGGAAGGTTATTGGTTGGGATAGGAATGGGTGTTGGCCCCCCTGTTGCTTCTCTTTATGTGACAGAGGTATCATTGAATACTTGCACCTGAGTGAGTGCCTTATGATCTTTGTTTACAGCACTGTAGAAACATTCCCACTTCTAATTTGGGTTAACCTTGTCTGGATGAGTAGGTTTCTCCTGCTTTTATAAGGGGCACTTATGGAAGCTTCATCCAGATTGCAACATGTCTTGGACTTATGGGGGCTCTGTTCATTGGAATCCCTGTCAGAGAAATTGCAGGCTGGTAATAGATACTTTATCCTGCAACATCAGTGAACTGTGTTGATTATTTAGTACATGATTCATTATGTGTGTATTCAGGTGGCGAATCTGTTTCTGGGTGTCTGCAATTCCCGCTGGACTACTTGCTCTTGCCATGGTGTTTTGTGCTGAGAGTCCACATTGGTTATACAAGGTTTTCTCCCTTACATCTTTGTTCTCGAGTAGTGTACTTGAATGTGTCAATTATATGTTAGGTAACCAAAAATGTCTTATCATGTTGATAAAGATTAACTGAATTGCTATGTGAGGCTGTGCACATTCTTCCTGTTCTGCTTTCTTGTAATGTTAATCTCACTTCTGAATTTTTTTTAAAAAAAAAAAATCTTCACCTGTTGTTGTCTTTTGCTAATCTCTCTTCCCTGCAAACCACACCTCCTTATCTCTTTCTGTCTCTTCCCCTGCCCAATTGTATGATGTTTGGTATCAAATTTTAAGATTTTCAACAATCTGTTGTATAGCAATATTCTAATAACTTTGTCCATAGTGGGACAGCTTCTCCAAAAAAATTATGGCAAAGTTTAGCATCTTTTACGGCATGATATCAAATTCATGTTAATGATTGTTTGCTTCAGTGGTTAAGTTGAAGGAGGTTGGTTATAACTTTTTAGCTGTCTGATACAGCAAGGAAGAAGTGCTGAAGCTGAAACTGAATTTGAGAAGCTTTTAGGGGTAGCACATGTCAAATTTGCAATGCAAGAGTTGTCCAAATTAGACCGAGGGGATGACTCAACTACTGTGAACTTATCTGAATTGCTTTGTGGTCGCCATTATAGAGGTCGGTAGTGAGTACTTTTGGGGTATTCTTCTATGCGATTTGTGGCTATTATCTTCTTATTGAGCTGCTGCAGTTGCTGGCATAATGTTATCTTCCTCTTCTTTCCTTCTTTTCTTTGGGCTTTGTTATTCACGTGTTCCTTTTGCAGTTGTTTTTATTGGGTCAACCCTATTTGCTTTACAACAGCTATCTGGTATAAATGCTGTGTTTTATTTCTCTTCAACTGTGTTTAAAAGCGTGGGAGTGCCATCAGACCTAGCAAATGTCTTTGTTGGAATTGCAAATCTATCAGGTATAATATCACGAGCCAGTAGTTTTCTTTTTTAAAAAAAAAGGCTAGTTGTTTTCTTGTTCACTTTGGTTTTTGCAATTTTTTTTTTCCACTCAAGATCTTAATTGCCAACAGGATCCCTTGCTGCAATGGTGTTGATGGATAAACTAGGAAGGAAAATGCTGCTTCTCTGGAGCTTCTTTGGAATGGTAAGTTTTGAGTCCAAATTATTTGTCTTGGTTTCATGTGAAAATTGTCCTTGTGAAACAAACTACATGGTGTTCATCTGAAGAAAAGGAATGGAATATGGATCGCACATTATAGGGAAACCTATGCGTCGTATATGATGAAATCTAAATAACAATAATTAGAGTGAATTAGGCATTCTTTTATGCACTATGGATGTGATTAATACAGTGAAAGGGGAATAAGTAAAAAAAAAAAACCGAAGTCCTTTGCCATTTTGGTTGGGAAGAAAATTGGAAAATTTTGTTCAAACTAGTATAATCTTCACGAGTAAACGATTAACACCTACAGGTAGGTAATAAATTCCTTTCTAATTGTTGAAGCTTTACTCAAGAGACAACTTAGTAACATTTACCTTTTTGTTTATTTCATGTCTTGAGTTGTCGAATTTTTGTTGTTTGTACAGTACCTTTCTGTTCTGGAACATTTCTTGTCTTGCAAAATTCTCTCTGTGTTACTGCAAATTCATGTGGCCTTGCCACATGCTTCTTCTCTGCATCCTTGATTCATTGCGTCATTGAGCCTAAACTTATAATATGCAACTTCATGCAGAATAGGATAGGTTGTTTTACTGGTGCATAACAACAATCAAGAGATACGCTAATTCAAACTTTTTTCTCCTTTTCGTACTGCTCATTTTGAGACTTTAACATCGCAATCAAAAGTATGGACTTTTTTGGGATAGATGAGGTGCTAGTAAATAATATTCTTAGGCAACCATGATTAGAGTTGCTCATACTGTAGCTGTCTGTTTCATTATTTTTTTTTTCTTTAATATGAAATAAATAGACTAGTGATCATCTAAGAAGCCTGAAATGATGAACTTTCTGCACGCAGGCCGTGTCCATGGCCCTTCAAGTTGCTGGATCAAGTTCTTATATGTCAGGATCTGCTGGAGCATTATACCTATCTGTTGGTGGCATGCTGATGTGAGTATTATATTTTATTTGCAAAAATTAAAGATAAATTATGTTATCTTCTTGCCTATGGTAAAATATGTGCACAATGGGCTTGTGTTGCTGTTATGTGCAACTTGCTGAATGTAGGTTATTGGTTTATAATTAATTGAGGGTTCATTATGTTTAACCCTTGGGCTGTAGCATGCATGAAGACTATCTTTTTGCTGTGTAGGAGTTCCTCTTTTACGTTATTTAGTCCACAGTGCCTTCCTCCTAATTGAATGATGATTAGCAGCTAGTTCACATCATCCTTAGATATAACATTTAAGCTGTGTTCTTTGGGGGATTTCGGAAAATCTAAGTGGATCAATGAATAAGAACTACGCTTAAAAAAACCACACATTTGCTTTGTTCGGGAGCCACTTAGAATGAACTTTAAATTGGGTGATTTTAAGAAGTTAGCTGTGAAAACAGATGGCAAATGTAGATTTCTTAATTCAAAATGTGAGGTTGTGAATTCATTATTGAGAACTTCTCTGTACAGGTTTGTCTTCACTTTTGCTTTGGGAGCTGGTCCAGTTCCAGGCCTCCTCCTGCCAGAAATCTTCCCAAGTCGAATCAGGGCAAAAGCTATGGCAGTCTGTATGTCGGTGCACTGGGTAAACTCTTCTTCCTTTTCCTTCCAGAATTCTTTTGTTTGTCCATCTCTTGGCCAACCAGACAACCAGTAGTTAGAATCAATATTTTGTGAAATTAGCGAAATATGATGGTGCCTTTTTTATTTTCACAACTCAGATCACACGTGTTAGTACTTATTAACTGCTTCTGTAAAAATGATAATTCGATATGGAATAATTTCGTCCTCTTCTTATGGATGACTTTATCAATCAGTTGTGTGACAAATCTCCTCAATTTAGGTGATCAATTTCTTCGTGGGCTTGCTATTTTTACGTTTGCTGGAGCAACTTGGACCACAGCTTTTGTATAGTATCTTTGCCACATTTTGCATGATGGCGGTGGTTTTTGTGAAGAAGAATGTCGTGGAAACGAAAGGAAAATCACTTAATGAAATTGAGATAGCTCTTCTCCCTCAAGAATAGAGGTTTTGCCTTCTTGCATATGCATCCCTTGACAGATAAAATGCTGCTGGCTAGCGAAGGATAGCTGATATTGCTCAAGTGTTAATGCTGTATTGACTAACACTTTCATTAATGGTATTAGGGAAAGCCAGAAAGGAGAATGGGAATTCCTTTTTTGTCCAAGCAAGGGCGTTGCTGGTGACCGAGAAGCTGCTATATAGGGAGTTAAACTTGATGGAATTCCACTCCCACGGCAATATAAAGAACTGGGATTTGTATTTGATGCTCAATATGTATTAAGAAATTATAAGTTTACTATGCATATGATATGAGAGTCATTTCTTCTGTTTCTGATGTTTTTCATTTTTTATGGCTACCACTGAAGTCAACCTGACTCCCTCTCTCTCTCTCTCTCCCCTCCCCGGTCGATCAATGTCCCATGGACACTAACGTGCTAGATTACTTATGTATAGGCTAGGACACTAACATGACTCGTGAACGAGATTAGACGTTACCCTTCAGTTATTATATAATAGTCCCTAGGTTTACTTACTTCTTCTGGATGCTTAAGAGTTGTGAATCTAGTGGATCACCTGGTCAGAAAGTCTTCCACCGCTTTTAGTGGCCCCAACACGGAATGAAGTCATGAACTTGTAAAGGGTTAAAAACTCGATGAATGAAGCAATTGGAGACAAAAAACGGTTTTTCTTCTAAACTTTAAAATTAAGGCAATCTGTAAGTTATTAACTTACTGAAGTCATTAATCTCAACTGCAAAATAAAATGGACTCAAGTGTTAGGAGGCGTTTTCCATTGGTTGCAACTTGCAAGCCACCTTCTAATATATTTAGCCTTTTTGCAAGACCTGGCATTGTGCAAGAAAATAGGCCTATTTAGGTAAAAAGGAAACTCGACGCCGTAAGCTAATCGACATTACAGATTACTCGCTATCCCTTGATTCTCCGCCAATAGTCGTATTATTCTAAATTTCAATTTATACTGAAAAATAACTAGAATTTTAATTCTTGTAATAATAATACCCAAAAATTCAGGTTTATGCTTTATGGTTTAGAATTTTTTAGCAGTAAATTAAAGTTAAATTTAGGACATTTATGGCAACAGGAATCATAAGTGCCACCTATAACCCAGCACTATATTAGAAATTAATGCGGATCCTTCAGAAACAGACTTGGATGCTTCACCCAGAATAGAGGATGATAATATAAAAATCTGTATTGAGTTTATATAATGATAAAACGACTGAGTTGCATGACTTAAAACAACGTTTCCCAAATGATTCATGGACACCGATCATGCGTGTAATTGAATCGTGAAATTCCAGAAGGTACTGGAAACAGATTTTCATCTTCTATCTCAGGAAAATTGTATGGAGAAACCAGAACTGGTGGTTCTAATATTCATTGGGCCAAAGTCATCAAAATCAGAATCAGAACCCCTATCAGGATAATCATAATACCCTGCAGGAGAATCCTCATCCTGCCCACTATTTAACAAAGGTACAGGAAGCTCAGAGATGGGCACTGGAAGAGGCTCTTTGTTGAAGTACTCGTCATGGAGCAATTCCATCGCCGTAGCCCTAACAGCAGGGTCATAACAAACAAGCTTCTTGACCAGGGCAATTTCATCCACGGAACGGTTAGGAAGGCAGGCTTCTATACCAGTGAGATTTTCAACCTTAGCAAATGAAATTGTTCCATAATCAGGAAGTTTTAAACAGCCCGGCCACACTTCCTTTGTCAAATTGCCCAAAACATTGATAATTCTGCTGATTTGATCTATGTCCGATTTCCCTGGAAAAAGGGGCTCAAGGGTCAAAAGCTCAGCAAAAATGCAGCCCAATGACCACAGGTCAACCTCTAGCCCGTAGTCTGTGGATCCATAGAGGAGCTCAGGAGCCCTGAACCAGCGAGTTCCAACACATGAAGTGAGTGATCCATGCCTATCATTCCCACCTTCATCAGTTTCACAATTATAAGAACTTCTCAAAACATCATCTCCGAATTCACTTGCTGTACATGTTGCAAGACAAGATGTATCCCCATCTTGAATACTTGTTTCCTCCAGGTAATCATAAGTCTTGAATTCACCGCTCACACGGAATGATTCATCTTTCCTCACAACACCTTGCTCTTGGTTACCCTGCATTTCTTGGGTTGAGGTGTCCATCTCAGGAACATTTTCAGCCAATGCAACGACTTGTTGCTGGTTTACAGGGTGGTGTTCATATGGCTGAGTATTCTCATCAACAGCACTAGCAACAAATCCAGGCTCCATCAGTATCCTTGCCTGGTCATAGAATCAAAACTAAGCATCTTATTCTGACAAGAGTAAAAAGACAACAATCACAAGCAGCAATGTCTCAACATATAAACAGGAATATCAAGGGAAAAACATTACAGCTGTCAATCTCAAATCCGCACCTAATTCAGTTAGCTCACTAGCACAGAATTGCTAACATTTAAGGTACATCTTAACAGAAATCATTAGAAAGGTAGAATTTATCTTTAACACTAGCTTCAAATTAAAAATCCACAAGACCCACTTAAAAATCATGGTTCCTTACCATTGTATCAGTGCATTGCATCCTAATATAGTTATATCTTAACCCACATTTAATAAACATAAAAGTTTCAATCATTTTCTTTTCCAATCACATTATATTTCATATTCATTTCTTAAGTAAAAAGACATCAGAACGTAGCCTTTTCTTGAACTTCAGGACATAAGCACATTGCATTGTTGCCATCGCCATTACATTCCAAAAATATGTTGCAGATCCTGTATAGTTACCATATATGAACAAACAATTCCCATTAACCAATGCACAGTCATTTAACTCATATTTTCAGTTTATGATGTTACATCAATTCAATCATATAATTCCATCTACTACTTAACCGTATTCAAACAAAGAAAAGACCTTCACTTTTTGTTTCTTTTTCCATTTCTTCAAGACAGAAGCCATCAACATGCTGTTTGAAACTAAGCTCAAAATTTTCTCATCTATTCATTCCCATATATAAAAAAAGCGAATTTCATAATGAATGAATTATAAATCAAAATACGAACACAATAAAGCCACATTACCTGGCCAAAATCAGCCAGCTTCAGGACCCCATCATCAGAAATCAACAAATTACTCGGCTTCAAATCCCGATGGACGATCATATTCCTATGGCAGGCATCGATTCCACTTAATATCTGCACCATCCATCTCTTTACCTCGCCGACACAAACTCCGGCTCCTCCATTCTTTTTCCCCTCCTTAATCACCGCCGCCAAATCCGTCCTCAAGAATTCCAACACCAACACAGCGTCTTCATCCTCTCTCCAAAAGTACTCGTGCAAAGCGACGATGTTGGGGCGGTTATGGAGGAGTTGTAACGCCTGGATTTCCCGGAACGCGGATTGGTAGTCGTGGATTTCTTTAAGGGCGACGATGAGGTTATTGGAGAGTCGCCGGGCCTTGTAGACGTCGGAGTAGGCACCGGAGCCTACTCTCTCTTGGATTTCGTACTTGGCAATGATTTCTGGTCGAGTGTGTATGCTCCAGCTCTTGGAGTGTGAAGGTGGCGGTGCCTGGTCCATTTTCCGGTGGAATTGTGGCGGTTAGACACCGGTGATTTTTCTCTTGTTCCGGACTGATCTTGGCAGCGATCAATTCCTAGCTATTTTACTTTAACTAATTAAATAATCCTGAAGAAGATATGGCTGCGGACAGAATCACTAAAATGCCCCTTCGTTCTCTTTACAAGAACATGGAGGATAGAATAGGCAAACTAGAAAAATGAAAGGCAATTTATGGGTAAAAGAAAACAACAAAAATAGAAAACTGAAATTGATACTGAATCAAACTTAAGAGTTGTTATACCGTGCACAACGTCTATTTATATACGAAATAACTATAAATTTATTATTTAATAATTATAAATTTATTATTTATTATTATAAATTAATTTAGTTTTTTTTATATTTAATTATTTATTTATTAGAGTTTTATTTATTATTTTAATAACCGTAGATACATTATTTTATAATTATAAATTTATTATATGTTTTCATAAAGTTTTTTTATCTTTGATTATTTTTTATCAGATTTGTGTTCATTATTTAACGGCTGTAGATACATTATTTTATAACTTTAAATTTATTACGTAATAATTATAAATACATTATTTTATAATCATAGATACATTATTTGTTTATATTAATCAATATCATATTTTCTTGCATGTTTGATTATTATTTAATAATTGTAAATATATTATTTTATAATTATACATTCACTATTTATTTTCATGAATTTCTTTTATATTTTCATCTATTTGTAATTGAATAAAAGAATTAGAAAAAAATAAATCGCAACAAAAATAGAATAATAAAAAGAAAAATAAAAAAGAAAAATAGAAAAAATGTTTGAAAAAATCGTTGAAAAAAAAAGAAAAAAGAAATTGCATAAGAAAAAGAAAGAAAGAAAGAAAAAAAAAAAAAAGAATTATACAAGAAGAAAAAAAAAATATTGGGTTCCTGTGAGCTCACCTATTCGTATGTAGCAAAGTGCATCTGGCCTCGTGGTAGAAATGGCCATGGCACCGACAAGTATTAGAAAAGGCTGATCCCAATGGGAAACATGTGAAAATGGGCCTTTCAACATTTGTAGGCCTAAATGCAATGAAGCCACTTGCTGCTTCAAAATCCAGGTCAGAGATGCAGCCTTTTGTCTCCTATTGCTACCCATAAAATAGAAATTATTTTACAGAGTAATGTTAGATTTTGAATACAAAAATTGCCAAACCCAAATCTTTTTGCAAAAATAATCTCTCCAAATTTTTTCTTTTTTTTTTTTTTTTTTTTATCTCAATGAAAATTAGAATTCGAGACCTTTTTAAAGCAAGCACTGATGTATCATAAATTGTAATTAAAATTCACCCAAGGAACTAAATTTAGTTTCAAGATGTTTTCATAATCAATTCAATCACAATCAAAATATCATCTCTTAAAGTTTCAAATACATAAGTTATAATTGGATTGATCTGTAAATAAATTCAAGATTGGCTCTAGATAAAATATTGTTTATTGACCAGTTTCAGTTCATGAAATATTTAGCATGATGAAGAAATTTGACTAATTAGTGGACTTTCTAGCTTTGTCCAACTTGATAAGAATCCAATTGAACATATAAAACTGAAACAGTCAGTATGAATTGCCAGCACTACAATGAGAAAAGAAGTAACATTGTATTAACATTAAGCTGCAAACAAGTTATACTGTTATACTATACCAAATACCACAAACAGGAATTCAATTTAACTATACTAGCAGTAGTTGCGGGAGAGGAGAGAATAAACAATTCCATCTATGCTTCTTCTAATCAGTTTGAAAGATCGCATTTTTTCAGTTCAAAACTGGTTATTGAGGCCACGATACAAACACATAGCTTAAACACATGAAAACCATCTGTCAGCAATCATCAGTTGATGAACTTCCAGTCCAAAAGTCATTGGAAAAACAACTGTTCCATGTAGTCAAAAGCCAGTGATTAAACTTCCTGCCTGCAGTCGGCGCGCCTCAAGCAACACAACCTCCACACATAATGCTTCTGCAATTCATTGAGGGGCTCATCAATATGGGAAGTTAAAAAGGTAGGATGAGCTGTGATGGGTTCAACTCATGGTTTGCTCAAATGATGATCAACGTCACATTATCACAGTAAGAAGAGAGAAAGGGAGAGTAGTGGGTAGCAATCACAAGCAGAACATGGATACTTAGTTTTATCTTTTTACTAATCTGAAAACTAACTTAAATCCAAATGCAAATGTAAATATGCCACCAATGAGAAATTTCTGCTTGGCCACCAGGTGATTCCATCTTAATAATTGTCATTCAATAGATACTTGACTCATGTGAAAATAAACTCAAGAGATAAAGGAGGTACTAACGCAATTGCACGGCCAGAACTGCGGCGCCTTTTCTTCATTGCCATCTCCTTCCTCCTAGGAGGCTGAAGAACAACCTTAATGGCAGTATCAAAAACAGCTTTGACATTCTGAACAATCAAACAGATAGTATGATCATTGATATTCATCAATTCAAAATGAAAAAGACAGAGACACAAGAACATTCAAAAAGTTCTCAAATTTGTCCTTTCAAGCAATCTACCTGTTGAGTCTTGGAGCTACACTCAATATATGCTGCTGCACCAATCTGTTTCCTCAGCTCCTCTCCCTATTTATTATAAGCTTACTTTTAGTTAGTTACATTATATGCCATGTGAAAAAGATATATCCCAAGCATCAACTTCAGAATAGAATTGAAAGAAAAAAATCCAACAACACATACTTGTGCAGATGTTATAATATTAGAATTCATATGATCAGCTTGATATCCCCTGTCTTCACGAAGATCTGTTAAAAATGAAATACTTGTTAATTAAGATTGACACATTACTCATAAATGAGCACAATTACATTTCTATAAAGCCAAGTAGCTTACCTAATTTTGTTCCAACAAGAACAATTGGAACATTTGGTGCAAACCTACGAAGCTCAGGCATCCACTGAGAAAATTGGAAGGAAAAACTTCAGTTCCTGATGTATGAATCACTAAATGTAAATTCAGAAATAAGAAATCTATACTTGTAGAAAAATACCCAATTCTTATAACTTCAAGAGCATAAAAAGTATTCTCATTTATGTGGAGTGAAGTGTAAAATAGATAACTATATAGGGTTTTAATTTGAAATGGATAACATGAGATAATTTTTTATAAATTTGATCATAAGATTGGCACTAAAAGGAGATAAATGGAAAAAAGTGGTGCAGCAGTGTAGGAAAAGAAATTGAAAATAGTAGGAAAAGGGATCTGTACCTTTTTAAGAACATTTTCATAACTTGCTCTACTAATTAAAGAGAAAGCCAACACAAATATGTCTGCACCTCTGTAACTCAGTGGCCTCAGTCTGCTATAATCCTCCTGGCCTTTAATTAGGGAAAAAGTGAAAGCAATTGGTCAGAAATAATTTACCAAGATTTAAAACTCGGTAACCCAACTTTAAACATTATCACAAGCAGAATTATAACATAAAAGGATTTCCTTTTGGATGAAAATCCGGAATAATTGCACAAATGGTACCTAAATCTTGTCACTTTATTAAGATTTGGTACTAAACATTTTAATTATTATAAATTGGTACCAAATTTTCCATAAACGTTACAATTTGGTACTAATTTTCAATTTCCGGCACCAAAAATATGACATAACATGTCACGTCATTCTAATATTCGTGTCAAATTTATTCTCTTTTAAAAACACGCCAACCTCAAAACGCCCAAAACGGCAACATTTCCAAAGATTAAAAAAAAAAATGACATTTGGAATTTTGTTTTTCTTTAATTTTTTGAAAGAGAATGAATATGTCAAAGATAATAGAATGACATGGTTCTTATGCTAGAAATTGAAGATTTGTACCAAATTGCAACATTTATGAAAAATTTGGTACCAATTTATAATAATTAAATGATTTGGCACCAAATTGTAATAAAATGAAAAAGTTTGGTACCATTTGTGTAATTAAACCATGAAAATCCAGGGAGGTACCTGCAGTATCCCATAAACCCAAATTGACAATGTTCCCATCTACAGCCACATTAGCACTGAAATTGTCAAATACTGTGGGTATATAATCCTGTCAAGAACAAACAAGAAATTATTAGAGTAATAGATCCCTAAAGATTCAATGCTACTAAATACTACAGAAATGCACAATTCAAGGAAAAAGAGAGAACCCCCACAATATATCTCGCTGAAAGGCCATTACAGATAAATATTACAAATAAGCATACAAAACCGATTAAAGATTGTAGCTTTAAGAAGGATCTATTTGAGTTGGGCAGAAAACCAGGCGGAGTAATGGCAGAAAAAACTAAGCTAGCAAAATAGAGAAAGAAGGCCAGAGATTACATAATGCAGGTGTTGAAAGGGCTTACAGTGGGGAACTTGTTGCTGGTGTAACAAATGAGCATACAGGTTTTGCCAACAGCTCCATCTCCAACTGTAACACATTTAATGAACTTGGAAGCACTCATCTTCTTAAAAAGTTAAACCCACTACAAAACTTCCACAGCAGTTGGTTTTTCAGCTAGAGTGAAAATAAAAGAAGATGCTTAAAAGGAATAGGTCGAACATAAGAAGTTAAAAAAGAAGAGGGGAACGCTAGGTGATATACTTGCACAACAAGCCCCTTCAAAGAAAAATAAAAAAATCAAACTTTTGAAAAAATAAAAAATAAATTGAGAGAGATAGAGAGAGAAGAGGCCAAGAGGGTGCTTTGTCTGTAGTCAAAGGGGCCACTGAACTTTATCGTCCCCCTCAATAAAATTTCAAATCCAACAGAAATATTTTTTGAAATGCAGAAAAATGGGCCCCCCCTTCTCTCTCAAACGGCAACTACGGCCCTTGCATAGTTGTTTTTCATTAAGAAATGTTGTTATAGTACTTTTTTTTTTAATCAATTTATCCCCTTATTTTTCTATCCGAATTTATTTATTAGTATAAAATATTTATATTATATCTATTTATTTATTTTATTTATATTAATTAAATAAATTAAAATAAAAAGTGTTAAAAAAAATAGCTGTACCAAAGTGAAAAACAATATTTATTGCTGTGGGTAGATACCATAAATGACAAATTTTCACCTGCATCATCTCTCTGCATTAACTCCTAGGAAGAAGATGCAGAGGGTTATATTATTTCATATCATGTGACATACCATAACTCCATCACAAACCACCTTGTATCTATTCTGAAAATGGCAGTAAAAATCTTCAGAACTCTAGCACTATCTGCCTACCTGATATATATATATATATATATGAATGCACTCTAACTCTAATAATAAAGATCCAATATTTTCCCTTTTTCTGATAAAAAAGATATATAATTTCTTTTACTAATGTCGTCGTAAACACGGGTGAAACCATGTACAAACTTGAGGGAGCCACTCACTCTGTCATTTTTAATTGAAAAAATGCATAAAATTGGTTACTACATGTGAAGTCTATGTACTTACCACCTTGTTATTTTTTAGCATAAATTGTGACCTATATTTTTTCTAATTAAAATTAATATATAAATTATTTATTTTAGAAATTTAATTAATTTAATAAGTTTACACCTTACATTTTTTTTTTTTTGCAATTACCGTCATATATTTTAAAAAACAATAGTATGAGTAACGCTATTTTAAGTTTTCTAATGATAGATCGATAAAAAAAAAAACTGACACAGGATGAAGAAAATGACAGAGAGAAAGACACAAACACTGGGAGCATTTTTTAATTGCAATATCGCTGGTTTATGTTGGGATTGAATTTCGAAAAATACTTTTTTAAAATTTTATTTTTAATTTTTTGAATATTAAAAACTGCATTTAATATAAATAGATAAATAAATTTTTTTAAAAAATAAATTTAAAAAAAATAAATTATAAAAAATTTAAAAAATTAATCAATTAAATAAAAAATTCAAAACTTATTTTTATGACATTCAATATCAATTTTAAACAACTCATTGCAGTTGGAAGTAGTCTTCTTATCAAACATTTACACCTAGTTTGATAATTTTCCTTGGAGGGTAGGGGAAAAAAATAAGGAAAATAAACTTATTTTCTCTTTTTATTTTCCTTTCTCTTCATAGTGTTTGAGAACTTTCCTCCCATAAGAGAAAATACGGAAAGAAAATCAATTTTATTTTTCTTCCTTTATTTGTATTCATTATGTTTTCAATTGAAGTAATATAAATAAAATAACAAGGTAAATAAAAGAAAATAAGTTATATTTTCCTTTGTTTGGATAATTTATTGTGAGAGGAAAAAAATTATAATATTACATATTTATATTTTTTTACATCATTTTATAATATATTGCATACTTTACTATAGTAATCAAGGATAAAAAAATAATTTTATCAACAATAGTAATATTTTTTATTCAATCTCTTGTATTTTCTCTCTATTTGGAAAAGAAAATAAAGAATGGAAAATAAAAGTTATTTTACATTTCCTCCTTATTTTTCTTTGTGAAAATACATTTTTATTTTACCTTTTTATTTTTCTCCCTTCATATTTTCTACCTATCCAAACACTTGAGGGTGAAAATTAAAAATTATTTTTCCTCTTTTCCTTATTTTCTTTCTTTTCGAACCAAAGTAAAGTGACAATAATTCTTTATTTTACTTTATTATTTTCTTCTCCCTATATTTTCTTCCAATGGTATAATTTTTGTTTTCTTTTTTTAATTCCCATTTGGATACAGTTGAAATGTGACCGTTTAAACATCATTTGACTCATACACATGTTCAACAGCCATAGATGGAACCGTTTTGTGCTTTGCCGACCCACATGTTTTCAAATTTTGCACTAATCTCTAATA